>CAXKVY010007992.1:0-26109 GCA_964058915.1 Tetropium fuscum
ATTGATAATTATTATGACCACCTCCAACTCCGAAACTGACTTGGACATCAGAATGTCATATCAATATCACCTGAAACTTCTAGAACTACCCCTTTGTCTTCAATTACGCGCCAAGAGAATTAACAAATTCTTATACTTATTATGGAGTTATATTTACCTTCAAGACTTTTTGGTGAGATTAATTTTCGCGTCTCTCCAATGCCAAACAAGCTATTAATGCCTGAAATTCATCAGCTGAAGTAAATTTTTAATCAAACATGCGATTCTCGTCCAAAATTTGCTTCAAAATGTAATTATTTACTATATCATAGGAACTCCTTCTGTATTTTAGATCCGAAAAAAATTTCAAAATCACTCTCCTTCTTTCGTTACAGGATCATCATCTGTAACTCTAAAAATCGTTTTAATTTATATTACAACCTCTTGTAGCCAACATTTCCAAATACTTTTATAGCCAGTTACTCAAATTCAGTCGCATTTGACGTTAAACATCCCTATTCAGATAACTAGAACTATTGCTCAACTACACATTTATAACAACGTTATTATACAATGTATTTACGAGATTAGTTCTACCCATCGTATTAACCCGATTCAAATATGTTCTGTTTATTACACAAACAAACTTGCAAGATTAATTATATACTATTTGGGTGCTCCAGCTGCTCTATGAATTCGTACTCTAAATATTTAGATAACCTGATAATTTAACTTGTGATAAGGGTTGAGAAAAGTGCTTTGAGAAAAGAAGAGTTGTTTGTTTTAACCGGCTGAACAATAAGACGCTTCTTTAGGTATTCACGTACATATTTGACATGTAATATTAGTAACTTAATTAATTATTTGTGTCGCCCACAATACATATTAATGTTATAATGTTTTGTTAATGGTACAATTACTGTTAATTCTGAATACGAAAGTGTTGCTAGTATTTCTAAAACAGTGGCTGAAGCTTCTAAAAAATATAAGAAGTCGTTATCTATATTAGTATCCAGAATAAAAATCGTCACCAGACCTGACCACTCTGGATCTGTTTACGCCAATCATGTACTAATGCAAAAAGGCCGAAGAGAATGAAATATCATTCAAAGTATCCATAGAAGATTGATGCTCTTGTATATTGTTTGGAGTAATAGTCTAACATATTCTTTCTGATTTTTGATGTCAATTTAAAAGTTGAAAATTTGATTATAAAAATAAATGAATGCTGAAAATTATCTCAAAAAATTAATCAATCTCAATTACTTTAGACAAAATGTTAAAGAAATACCTCATTACTGATGCAACCTGGAAAGGGTTCATGAATTATTTTAAAAATGAAGCAGAGGCCGCAGGTTTCTCCAACCAGCAGAAGTTTTAGACGATAAAAGTACGTTTTAAAATGGCTCTAGCAAACATACTAAATCTGAATTCTTTCAAGAACTCATTGAAGCATTGACCTAAAATCCTGACAAAATATAAAGATTTTCTTACAGATAAAATATGTCATGGGTTTTACTAATTTTAGGCCATTGATACAAACAGCAATATAAAAACACATATTTTTAAGCAATGGTTTCAAAACACTGATGTTGTCTTTTTAACATTTTATACATGTTTTAAAATACTGCTTTTAATAGAATAGCTTTAAAAAAACTAAACCCTTCTTGTGATAATCCTGTATATAAATAAATTTGCATATAAGCTCTGTTGCTATATATTATTGCTAAATATATTATTTGAAGCGTCAATAAAAGAATAAGAAATATTTCATTAATGAAAATGAGAAGGCAGATAACAGCAAGATAAGAGAAGTAATAAGAGAAGTTAATCGTACAATTTGTCGTTGTATTTTCAATTATTACGTATTATAAATTCACCTGGGTGCTTGGATAAATATATATTACCTTTTATGAATGAAAGTGTTTTTTCGTCTAGATAATATGTTTAATAATAATAATAATAAAATACAATACATTTTATAATTTCCATTGTGGCATTAGTACTAATATTATAGCATCATTGACTTGATGCAGTTGTTTGTGTGTCAGATATTGTGCTACTTAAACAAGATTCTCGTTATATTTTTTTGCAAAAAAACTTGCTACTTACAATTTATTTATTTTTATAGAATTGGCTACAGCGTCCCCATGTTTACAGGCTTCCTCATCATGTTTCTCTCTACTATAAGTAAGTATAGTGTTGAAAGTAGGTCTATTATACATTATGAAATCTGTAAACTTAAGAATTTATATACGTATACCCTGGTTCCGAAATAGTGTGGAATGATTCATACATAATATCACACCACAATCACAATTGAACGGTCTGCCTATTAGTGTGCAAATTTGTGTACACTCTATAGAAATGGTGGGCAGAACTCATTAGTAACCGGGTCTACCGCTAGGTGCGCCGCTATAGCAAATGCAACGTGTTTTCATTGGTGAGTTTTAGGCGGTCCTAAATTAAATGAAATTTCATTGGTCAGAATCAAAGACTCGGGATTTCCGTGGATATTGACGCCTGCGCTGTTTCATGCATGTTTTGGCGCGACAGTGGCATTTCATTGTCTTATACACGGTTGATTCGCGATATAAATTAATTATAATATTGTGTTATACGCGAGTGTTTAGTGGTTTTATGCGATGGAAGCGACGAATGCGAGCAGTAGTGGTTCTAAAATCAATAATTCCAATCGTAAACGACCGAATTATTTGATAGGAGGAAAATGATCAAAAATGTATACGAAGGAATATTGGGACGGTATTCTGGAATCACTAAAACCGAGGCAGTTGATTATGCGCTTCGTTGACAAAAGTCTGTGTGAATAGTGTGTTTCGTGCAATTACAGATGAGGAACCCATTGCAAAAAAGAAGAAAACGGAAACTCGTGGCAGAAAGAAAATTGACGTCGACGAAGATGTCAAATACGCAATTCGCCGGATTATCCATGGTTTCTTTTTTAAAAATGAGATTCCGACACTGAAGATAATTTCCCTTACTATTTCTGACGATCAATCTTCACCCAAGTTATCTCAGAAAGTTCTTTTGAGAACTATGCACAAGATGAATTTTCGTCATACCTATAAAACGAAATCGGAAAAGTCTTCTTATTGAGAAAAACGAAATTGTTTTATGACGAAGAAAATATTTGGAAAACATGCGAGATTTTCGGATGTCAGACAGAAAAAATTATTAGGTATTTAGACGAGACATGGGTAAACGAAGGGCATACCGTTTCAAAAGTATGGCAGGACTGCAATATTAGTAATAGAAGACAGGCATTTTTAGAAGGATACTCTACAGGACTCAAATCACCATCTGGAAATGGACGACGGCTGATAATTACGCATATCGGAAGTGCATCAGGATTTCTGGAAAATGGTTTAAATGTGTTTGAATCGCGCCGAACATGAGATTACCATGAAGATATGATAAGCGAAGTCTAAAGAATGTAACCACTGGGGTTTTTACCAGATTGACCGATGTTGAAATGAAAGGGAGCGTCGGGGTTTGCAAAAATATGTATACATACATAAATATATACACACAAGTTCTCATAGTCCTGGGTTCGTCGCGTATGCTTTAAAGTTAGAAGGGGAAATCTTAATATTGATACATGGAGATTTAGCTTACCTCATATGCTCTCATGATGGCGATGTTAATCCTGTATGGCTAAAACCTCACATCATCACTAAGATTCACGAACTAACTTTGTCGGATAATATTGAATTTCGTTGGTCAAGAGATTAATTCAAATAACTTCAAACCAAGATAGATATTTAATATTTAACAGAATAAATTACGCTGACAATAAAACATTTACACTAAACAAACTATAAATTTGGACACAACCAGATGCGTCGCGCAAATAATGAATCTATTCATATGAAAACAAAGCTAATCGCTAGGGTTAAGTAGACCTGATTCTAATAGAACAATTTTGAGTGCCTTTCCGCTTATTAAACTATTTGACTTTAAACCCGAATTTACTGTATGAAAACCTGCCGGAAACTGCATAATTTTGGCTAAGATTGTTGCTCCAGTCCTCGCTGGGCGGGACCAAAGTCGATCTTTCATCCCCTTTAAGTAATACCACTTACTGGGGGTGAAATCTCCACCAATCCTACGGGACCTACTTAACCCCTTACATGATCTCAGGAAACTATTCCCGTACTCTAACGACATCTGGTTGCAAAGTAGAAACTAAACATTTTACGTGACATTTCTGAGATTACTCTTTCTGCATCAATTAGTTAGCTGTTTGGCCATTTTTCCCATACCCGAAAACCATAAATTAAGTGACGCTTCTAACGGACAACTATTATTTATGGTCGAATCTTTTCGTGACGCTTTTATGGATAGACCCTGTTATTTTTACAATTGATTTGAGATATTTTACTTTTTGGTAGTTACACATCTGTTTACGATTACGAAGTTATGCATTTAAGAAGCCATGAAATTTTGCTAAGACCGTACTTAAAGAAAATACACTATACAAGATGAATTACTCATTTAATGTGGATCTTCTTAGAATTCTCTGAATAATAAACAAAGGACTTCTTGGGTCGCTATTCCGTTTCCGAACAGAATTATGACCTGCACTTTACCATTTTGTTACAAGAAAACGAAGATAAAGAAAACGTATAAAGTATGCATATCACACATTAGAACCATTATTTTCCTTAAGATAATAAAAAAATCATCACAAGTACACTTAAAAACAATGTTAATAACTTGGATATTTTATTTCATTTTTTTTATTCTGCCCCCTCTAAAACGATACGCCTATGGAATTTCGTTCCCCTCGCCCCTCATGTCCTTGAGCCCTCATGTCTATGCTTGTGTTGAATCACTGCACACTATTTCGGAACCAGGGTATAGTTCGAAACACTATAAAATCTCAATAAAGCAATAAACTTCAGTTTAGAGTTTTGGAAACGTTTACGTCTTGTGTCTTTATATATGATATAAAGAATGTGCAAAGTTGTATTCTACCTGTTAATTAGAATATTGCTTAAACATTATGATACCTACATTCTACATTATAAGGTTCAGGTAAGACAAATTAAAATGCAGTCAGCAAATTGACGAGCATATCAACATTTTAAATTTCCTGTGTTTAAAAATTATCAGCTATTCAGCTGAATTACCAAACAACAAAAGAAATTAAAAGGCATTACTTCAATTATAACGTACCTGTGTATGGATTTTTTAAATAATGCTTCTTGATGCACCAAAGTGTACAAAAGTTTACATATTTTTATTCAGGATTTTGTGTGTATTTTATGTTTGTGAAGAAGAAAATCTAAATATTTTTTTCAAATAAGTTTTTTGAGATTTTATTTTCTACAACACGACCTGAATAATTCACACCTCGTATTTAGCACAAAATGGCTAATCACGAAAATCTTGTTTGTATGAAAGCTGCTGGGAATTGAGTATTCTACAACTTTGTCATTTAAATGTGCCACTAATTTCCAATCGAAATGGTCCAAAAGTGCGCCTCTCTCCTATTTTTTTTCACACTTATGCTTATTATTAGATATGCATATTTCGAGGCGTCGCCATTTCAGTCTTTGGGCTATTGAAAATCTTGAAGATCACAGTTTTCGACAAAAATGTTGTTCAGCGATGAGGCCCATTTCTGGCTTATTGGCTACGTCAATAAGCAAAATTGCCGTATTTGGGCTGAAGAGCAACCCGAAGTGGTTGAAGATCTGCCCTTGCATCCTGAGGAAACTGGCTTTATGGACTGGTGGAATCATCGGTCCATATTTCTTCAGAAATGAGGCCGGCCAGAAAGTTACTGTGTATGCGCCGGATATAACGGACTGTCTGAAATTGAAACCCGTGATCTATAACGACATTTGGTTCCAACGCGCTACTTCAGCCGTCATACAGCCTGTGGAACTATGGCTTTTTACGAGGAATATTCGTTGATTTGGCAATCCAGATCATGTGATATCCCACCTTTAGACTTTTTCCTTTAAGGCTACGATGGAGGAATTGGAAGCCAACATTACTCGCGTGATTGGCCAAATACCACTCGAAATGCTCGAACGCGTTATCGAAGGTTGGAATTTCAGAATGGACCGTGTAAATAAACGTAAAGCATGGTTCTTTTGTACGATGACCTGAAAAAGTACTTCTAAATGAATCAACCATTAGAATTAATTAAGGAAATGGCATAGTATAGGAAGATATTTACGTAGATGAAAATTTGCACTAAATTCAGGACAAAAGCTTGAAACTAAAAATAAAACTAATTTCTTCCTTCATACATCACAAGCTTAAGCACAACATATTAACTCATAGAAATTTGGCTTCGTATTAGGTTGTCAACCTGCAAGGCACTTTGATGACCGAATCGGAAATTGCATAACGCAATATACCCACTCCACTTTCACGCTGATCACATAATCACATGATTTATATTTCGAGTATATTTTACCATATCAAGTAGGCAAAGAGATTCATCTTGTGTATTCCAAAATTACCTAAGAAATTAAGCTTTTAATCAATAGCAAAGCACAAAAACCGGCGAATCTCCTCAATTTAAAATTGTAATTTATTTAATTTCCAAGGAGATATACCTAATATAAACCAAAGCCGTTTGACTTTTTATTTAATGAAGCCGGTGTAGCATCTCCATTAGTTCTGAAGTCGCTTCTTATTAGCGCTGCCTCCGAAAGTGATTTAATTAGAACCACTTACACACCGAGCTATCACAAAGCGCCTTCAGATGTACGCTCTTTCGCGCTAACTAGATTATCGGCACTAATGTGTTAAATCAGGGCATTCAGAATGAGTCTCTCTTTTTATTCGTCAATTTAGTTTATACTGTCTCCTTATTAGTCTAAATGAAAGTACGGCATGTTTGCCTTTTGCTTCTGATTTTACACATTATTGCGCCATTATATAATTATTTTCCATAAATGATCTTTAATAATGAGAGCAATGTATCTAGAGAGACTGATTTTTGCCAAGATAGATACTACTTTCTATGGCGAACGAAAATCTCTTATCATTTAAAAAAAATCTGTACCGATGAATAACGAGGTTAAGACGATTCCAGTTATAAATAACCAGTGTACCAACATGTTAATTTTTTGGCATTACATATAAATATATCGAAAAGGAATATCCTTAGGAGTAAAGAGCGATGGTACCGTTCCGTCCCCTCCTATCGAGGTCACATCTTATCGAGGTCTTATTCCTAAAAGTAAAATTATTATCAGATATTAACAACCCATCTGTATCTTAAACACTAGTCATATGAATATGTTACAGCATTCAGTGAAATAATTAGAAAGATGGGCGACGAGCCATTTTTTTAAATCTAAAATTGACCGCACTACAAGATTGGCGCTGCGGTCATGTTTCGCATATTACCGCGGAAACTGAACACAGTAGACTTTAACAACATTGTCTCTACGGGGCCAGAGAGCATATAACATCCAAAAAAGGCGGGTATCCATTTGTTGCAAAATCACGTATCGTATCGACGTATCGTATCATTTTGGTACGATACGCTGCGTCGAGTCAGGTTTTTTTTAGCCCAGATTCACTGCGTATCTGTGTATCAATTGCGCGAACGGGAGGGATACGGTTTGGGTCGTACGGACGTTGCAAGTTTGACTAGTTTGACTTATTTAATGGGAGCATCAGCATAGACTACACCATCAGGTTGACAAGATAGTTATTTCCGAATCTCTGCAATGAATGGACCTCAGCAACCATCAGCCGCGTATATTTTTATTCACTATTCTCGACAGCAAGAGAAAAAATAGGTAAATTTCTATAAAGTATCATATCTTCTTTATTCCACTCCATTATTATTATTTTTTAAATTTAAAAAAATTAATAGTACCATCCAGTGGAATTCTCAGACGACTACTGACTGCACACAAGATATATTTTGTTTTTATTACGCGAATATGCAACGACCGGTTGTGCTAAATGTCCGTCCACACTGTGACTGCCTCGTATCGTATCATTTCTTTGATGTGTCGGCGCAAAACCGACAATTGTGCGATCAAGTCCGTTGCGTTTCTTTTTACCTATTTTGATACGTTACTATGCAACGGTTTCCTGTCTCCACTGATACACAACGATGACACGATACGTGATTTTGCAACAAATGGATACCGGCCTTAAAGAAAGCCAAATATTGAATTGAATCCAAACTGTTTCAAGCTGCTCATTTATCAATTTCCGACTTATCGCATAAGATTTCCACAATTGGCTTTGGCACAATTGGCTCATAACTTGATCTTTCTTTATACTTTGGATATTAAGATACCTTACATTATTATCTAAAAAGATGTTCCTACAAAGTCAATATTGAAAAAAATATTCATCTTAATTTAAAAAATGGTCCGCGACATCTTTGTCGCGTATTATCTCCGTTAATTTTAGTCAGATGAAGAAAACGGAAAGATTAATAGTGTGCTTTTTCACTGACAAATTTCATAAGATCTATTTTCCCATTCGATCGTACCCGTTCTTTATAGAGGGCGCCAAAGTTGATTATATCAGCAAATTTCGCGTCCGATTGACCACAGCCAACCTGAAAATGAGCTGTCTCGCGCATTAGCTTTCTGTTTCAGTAAAAAAAGACTTCTTGCGCTGAAAAAACCGCTTGCAATACCTCACCCGTCCTCTTCTTTAACCCACAAAAAACTTCGAAAACTGCGACATACTGTAAAATCAAAGAGTTCCTTTTATTTGACTCATATTCATGTCAAAATTAAAAGACATCTATAGGAATTCGGACATTCTTATTATAAAGGATAGTAGATGATAATGGGGTTAACAACAATTTGTATAATTATCTAAGAAAGATAGTATAAGTATGACTAGAAAATATTTTAAAATTCACAATCCACAAAGAACATATTTTTCTAAATTAGCGTAAAATTGGTTACTTCAATTTAGTGACCTTGAATTATTGTTTCGTTTTAATATAAACCTTTTCCCAATAAATTTTATGAAACACTATTGCAATTTAGCCTTAATGAACAATTTTTGCAAGAGACAAATAATGAATTTTGAAATATCTTATATTTATCAGCTAATCAATTACCTACTAATTACTACCATAACTTAGAAATTACTGAAATATATTTCTATAATTTTTTTTCTATCATATATATATATATATATATATATATATATATATATATATATATATATATATATATATATATATATATATATATCCACTTTCACGCTGATTACATAATCACATGATTTACATTTCAAGTATATTTTACCATAGCACGTAGGCAAAGAGATTCTTCTTGTATATTCCAAAATTACCTAAGAAATTAAGCTTTTACTTAATAGCAAAACACAAAAAACTGGCGAATCTCGTCAATTTAATATATTTCCATTACAAATTATGATTTACAAATATTTTAGCACAATCCTCTTTATTGCCTTGTTTCATCAATATATATATATATATATATATATATATATATATATATATATATATATATATATATATATATATATATATATATATATATATATATATATATATATATATATATATATATATATATATATATATATATATATATATATATATATATTTTGTGAAAAGTAATCTTGGGTTTGTAGCATTTCATTACATAGAAATAAGCAACTAGACGAATAAGAAAGAAAAAACACTTACCAGTACTATATCTGGACACACATACGGAAATGAATCACTATGCATATGAAAACGAACCACTTAGAAGTTGTACAAGTTCTTTCACCTTTCTTGAGGATCTTCAGAGATCTTATGAATGATCAATGAAATAAATCGTATACTGCTCTGAAGATCCTCAAGAAAGGTGAAAGAACTTGTACAACTTCTAAGTGGTTCGTTTTCATATGCATAGTGATTCATTTCCGTATGTGTGTCCAGATATAGTACTGGTAAGTGTTTTTTCTTTCTTATTCGTCTAGTTGCTTATTTCTATGTAATGAAATGCTACAAACCCAAGATTACTTTTCACAAAATAAATATGAATAGCAAAGAATTTCAAAGCTAATATATATATATATATATATATATATATATATATATATATATATATATATATATATATATATATATATATATATATATATATATATATATATATATATATATATATACATATATATATATATATATATATATATATATATATATATATATATATATATATATATATATATATATATATATATATATATATATATATATATATATATACACTGCTGTTAAAAATTATCGCACCACGTTAATATTTGCTAAAATTTGAGGTCTCATAACTTTTTTACTTTTAGTCCAATTTTGATAATTTTTTTAGAATACTGTAGATAAAACGACTAATTTCAACTTGCATATCCAGTCTTTTGTTAACTGAGGACGGTTTAGGTATTATACAGGGCTAACTAAAAGGTTGTTATATAACCCTAATTTTAAAACACTGTGGAATAATTTCGTAACCAAATTCTTTAAAAATACCAATTTTTGTTAAGAACCATTCCTTTCCTACATTTTGCTTTTTGGTCCATGTCTTTAGATGCATTGGTTCAAAATTATCGCACCATACAGAAATCAATTGAAAAAACTTTCAGGGTGAGAAGAAATATTTTTTAATTAACAAGAAAACAAAGGAAAACAAAGAAATAAAATTATGTGAGCTGATCCCTAGTAGGTTGTGTTGCCACCTCTAGCTCGGATTACAGCCTGAATCCGCCGTGGCATACTTCTAATGAGGTTTTGAATGACGGGTTGAGGAATATTATCCCACTCATGAAGAGTAACCTGTTCCAGCTGTTGAAGGTTCTGTGGGGCTGGTAGACGTCGTCTCACTGCTCTCTTAATGATGTCCCATAGGTGTTCGATGGGATTTAAATCCGGGCATCGTGCTGGCCAATTCATAACATCAATATGGACTTCATTCAAGTACTCAACACAAATTCTTGCTACATGTGGTCTTGCATTATCTTGCATGAATATGAAATCAGGACCAATAAACGGAGCATAGGGCATTACATGCTCCTGGAGAATGTTCTCTACGTAGTATTCCGCATTCATTGCCCTTGCATGAATAGGGACTAACTCCGTACGGCCATCGAAAGAAATACCCGCCCAAAACATTTTGGAGCCACGACCAAAGGGTTCGTTTAGAACGAAATTGAAGGCAGCTTCCCTTTCCCCTTGTCTTCTATACACACGTTGCCGCCCATCATAAGATTTTAGGCTTATTCTTGTTTCATCGGAGAATAGGACTTCCCTCCAGTCATCGATAGTTTAATTTTCATGTGCTCGTGCAAATCGTACGCGAGCTACCTTCTGAACCCTGGTAAGTTCTGGTGCCTGTATGGGCCTTCTACTGATCAAACCTGCCTCCCGTAGTCTTCTCCTTACAGTAAGAGCAGAAACTTGAACATTTCTAACCATCTCAAGTTCACTCTTCAATTGCGAACTTGTTCAGAATTCGAACAGAATTCGAGAGACATATCGCATACTTCTACCCTCTTCAACCAAAGTTTGCGCTCTTACACATTCCAATGCTGTGAAATGTCTCACACGATTCATTATTTTAAATTGCTGAATATTCCTCAACACCGTATTGTTTTTAAAAATGTGTCAAAATGAGATTGCATACACCCAATTATTGTTTTTTGGTTGACATACGGCGCCTACGTTTTACATATCACTTGTAACATCGGAGTAAATTAACAGTCAACTGTTGTTGACAAATTCATTTTGCTCTTAAAAATGAACCAATGTATCTAAAGACATGGACCAAAAAACAAAATGTAGGAAAGGAATGGTTCTTAACAAAAATTGGTATTTTTAAAGAATTTGGTTACGAAATTATTCCACAGTGTTTTAAAATTAGGGTTATATAACAACCTTTTAGTTAGCCCTGTATAATACCTAAACCGTCCTCAGTTAACAAAAGACTGGATATGCAAGTTGAAATTAGTCGTTTTATCTACAGTATTCTAAAAAAATTATCAAAATTGGACTAAAAGTAAAAAAGTTATGAGACCTCAAATTTTAGCAAATATTAACATGGTGCGATAATTTTGAACAGCAGTTTATATATATATATATATATATATATATATATATATATATATATATATATATATATATATATATATATATATATATATATATATATATATATATATATATATATATATATATATATATATATATATATATATATATATATATATATATATATATATATATATATATATATTCTAACTATTAATTTTTACAAATTTTAATACAAAAATTAGCGAGCTGCTCGTCCTTCGAACGCTATTGCTTGACTCCCTTGCATTATTATCAGTTGCTCTGGATGTTATCCAAAATTGAACAGTTGAATTTCCTTTGATACGAGCTTCATGCTTTGCTTTTACAGATACTTAACCGAAATATGGTTAATTGGTTATTATGTAAAATTTGTTTTACAGTATTCGCATTCGGTCGAAGCTACAGCGTCCTATTCATAGCAAGAGCTTTGCAAGGCATCGGTTCGTCTTGCTCCAGCGTATCGGGTATGGGAATGCTTGCTGAACGTTACCCGGATGATAAAGAGCGTGGAAATGCTATGGGCATCGCACTGGGAGGTCTGGCATTGGGAGTACTCATCGGACCACCCTTCGGAGGGGTGATGTACGAGTTTGTGGGAAAATCGGCACCCTTTCTCGTACTATCAGCACTAGCTTTAGGAGATGGACGTAAGTGCATAGATTTAGTTACTTAAAATACGTTCTTAGTTTCATTATACGTTAGTTACCAGATGATGTCGTATCATGCCATCAATATTTATGGAACCTTATGTGATAGTATTAATATTAATTATAATTTAAAAGTCAATTCACCCGGTTTTTTTTCAGTATTGCAACTTCTGATGCTGCAACCATCGGTCATCAGACAGGACTCCGATCCACCATCTTTGAAGGCTTTGGTTACGGATCCTTACATTATCATAGCTGCAGGTAAAGATTTAGGTTTAGATTTAGTAAGGAATGAGTTTTGTCAATTAGGTTTAGTTGATGTAATTCTTGCTACTAACGTAAACGATGTAGGCAAACATTTTCGATCATTTTTTTAATGAAAGAATGACGGGTGTCAGAGACCATAATTATTATAATAGTAAAATACTTAATTGTGTCGTTAAAACTATAGGTTGTCTTATTGCCATACGTAACCCTATATCTTAATATACACTCAGTTCCAAAACAATTGACGCACCTAATTTTGGTTGCAACTTTGAAACCTTGCTATTTCTGAACGAATGGACTGATTTTAATTTATTTTTTTTGGTTGGTAGGTATCTTGTCTTTCAAAAAAAAAAATGAAAAGGTGAAAATTTTTGAAGAGTCTCCTAGATGGTAGTGGGAAACCTCGAACCATGTTTTTTTCTTAGTTTTTTACTCACCCTGTGTGTTAATCAAGTAATGGTATCGAAAATGGTTACACTCTATATGAAAGGCGCTTCTTTTACAACCATTCTGTGTTTTTATTCACTGTACTATCTCTAAAATTGTCCAAATTACACCTTTTTTGCCGAAACCTTGAATAATTACCAAATTTCTGAACTCATCCTAAATCAATTTTCTAGTGCAATGAATACGAATTTTAAGAAAAACATTTTTATTAAACACAAACTGGGTTAACCGCTTACTACCGTGTATTACCACCCCTCGCAACTCTGAGAGCTACTAGTCTACGCGGCATACTGGAAATTAGGTTTCTTATCGTTTCCATTGGTATACGATCCCATTCTTCCACTAATGCACGTGCAATTTCAGCAAGACTTTCCGGAGGCCTCTCGCTAGAACGTACCCTTTTCCCTAATTCATCCCAAAAATGTTCTACAGGGTTCATATCGGGGCTTCTCGCAGGCCATTGTAATGTAGTGATACTCGTAGCTTCTAAGAAATTTTGCACTATTGTCGCGGTATGTGGTCGGGCATTATCCTGCGAGATTTTTCACTGCGATCTAGGAGGCTTTGAAAAAACCTCCTTTGTCACCTCTTTAATTGTTTTTGAAAAACAAGATAATTATAATTACCTACCAACCGAAAAAAATAAATCAAAAATCGGTGCATTCGTTCAGATATAACAGGGTTTCAAAGTTGCAACCAAAATTAGGTGCGTCATTTTAAAATTATTAACTGTAATAGAAGAATATTTACAGGATACACTTTATATACATAGATCTAATTAATACCTACGTATTCTATGATATTTACTGTAATAATGGATAAAGTGATTTAGAACATGTGTAAAATGGGACGAGATAAGTGTAGATACGAATTCCGATAAAATTCCCTGCTGGAAATCGTGATCTAAAGGATTCTATTACTGCCAATATATGAGCGCTCAGCGGTGCAATAAGAAATAATCGGTTTTTTATCGTTCTAGGTGCTATTACATTTGCAAATATGGGCATTGCGATGCTGGAACCATCCCTCCCAATCTGGATGATGGACACAATGGACGCAGGAAGGTGGAAGCAAGGAGTGACGTTTCTACCAGCTAGCATTTCCTATTTAATCGGTACAAATCTATTCGGGCCATTAGGACATAAAATGGGAAGATGGCTCGCCGCTTTGTTGGGGTTGATCGTTATTGGAATCTGTCTGATGCTGGTAAGAGCTTAAAAAAAATGAGGATATGTAATAACGATATAAATTGTCATTTTGAGTATCTACTATTATATATGGTCAATTCCTTTATTTGGAATTAAATTTATTTATTTCTATTTATGTATATAACATTTGAACTAATGATTTTAATTTCGAATTGAAAGGAACACAATTTTTGACTTTGGCGCCTTATTTGGACTTGCTAGGAGGTAAACATAATAAAAGTCCCCACTCCTAGGGGTATAATATAGGGGCATACATAGAAGATACCATTTTTCGGTTTTTATCGTCCTAGCGACAATTTTCATTCCTTTTTCCGAGCTATCCTCGTTCAAAATTCGCGTAATAAAAAAATATATTTGTTTCAGTTTCTTTTACCTTAGGGTAAGTTCGGGAGAGTTGGCCCACTTTGTTTTGAACGCCCCTTACGCCGTAATTAATCAAACTATCGAACTGAATATTTTCATTCCATAAAATCAACTCAAATACAACATCGTGTTATGTGTTATAGAGATATTTAAGCTATAAGAAGACATTTAAAAAAAATTAAAACCAAAAGGCTTCTTCGGGCCAACTCACCCGGAGTATCTGGGTGAGATGGCCTTCCCCTTCCGGGTGAGATGGATCTCACGTATCTGAAGCTATGAAGGGAAAGTTACTTCTTTATCCTTATACTTAAGCGACCACTACGAGCTGTAGGATTTATATAGCGCTCTTCATATCGGCAATTTCTTGGGCGGTATACACGCACAGAGCCATCATAGCAGGATTGAAAAACTTTTTCGTCTGAAAAAATTGTGTTGTCCCAAAAGTCCTGTGGCACACCGACAAATTGGTTGGCAAAGTTTAACCTCTGCTCCTTATGCCGTGGCAACAGAGCAACTTTATTTGCAGCCGAAAAATTCTTCAGCTCAGATGCTCTGTGGTCTGCCGCAAGATACGTCGTCTTGCGGTTTCCACCGAAGCAGGAAAATTTGTTAAGAAGCAGGCAGTCACTGCTATATTAACAGGATTCTGTCGGAGGTGGTCAAGGACGAGTTCGTCTTCCTCCATAGTACTGAATTTCTGACGGCCCCCTCTATGGACGTACTCAACAGTTCCTTCTGCATTCCATTTTTGCTTAATTTTTTAAATGCAACCTTTACTCACATTCAAAGTATCTGCAACTGCTTGCATTGACCATCCGTTCTGCAGTAACATCACAGCTCTCATTTTTTGCGGATCAGTTAAGCGCGGCATAATTATAAGGAAAACTTCAAAATATAGAATAATTATTAGTAAACTGACAAATAAAATTGACAATCAAGTTTTGATTACCTGAAAGCCTGTTTCACATTAATTTAAAAAATTGTTTACTTTCAATTGAACGGCACTGTACCTGGTGTGTCTTTTATAAGAATTGATTCATTGATATTTTGTGCACATAAAGCAGGACCATTTACTTCAACTAGATCATTTACTGCAACTGTACCATTTACTGCGACTGGTCCATTTCCTTCCACTGCACTATTTTCTTCAACTGAACCATTTTTGTTCAACAATGCAACAATGGCTTCAATTAATAGGGGGAAAATCTCTAAACCCTTTAAGCGGGAGTGATTTGGATATTACTTATCTTTGTTAAACATTAATCAACATACTAGGTATATTAATTTTAATATAATGGGTCATTGATACATAGGAGTAGTTTAGTTAGCGAAATAACCGTGTAATGGGTCACTAAATATACAAGTTGCTATTATTTCTCACAGAGTTTCGAAGAAAATTATGAAATCTTACAAACAATTATTAGTAGAGCCATGCGAAATTTTAGTAAACTCTATGATATTATATAAATATTACGAAGCCATGTCCCTTTGTTTGACTTACTCGCAAAACCGACCAAACCACGAATTAAATGGGCCAATATGTTTGTTACATTGTAACAAGACAAACAAAGGGACACGGCTTGGTAATATTTATATAATATCATAGAGTTGTTTACTAAAATTTCGCGTACACCTGTTCTTCTTTTAATTGCTTTACATTTCTCCTCGATATGTTATGAGGTCGCAATTAACAATTATTGACTCCGGATTACGTTGTCATAGATTTCCTTCGTTTAATTATTCATTCATCAATTAGTCACATCCATATTTTAATATGGATTGTACACAAAATATTGGGCGTCTTAAAACAAGAGACCGTCAGCTAACTTTGTAGGAAGCGACGCGATGACATGCTACATCTTCCCATAAAGAAAATCGTAGAAACCCAAAATGAAGTAGGTACTGAGAAAGGACCTCGGCTTGACCTCGACTGAGAAAGGACTAGTGCTTTCGTTTGATATGCAAACTAATGGGATGCTGTGCTCAGTGTCGCGCGCAAATAAAGGAAATAAAATAAAAAACAATAATCTTATCATTCTCGTGGAGCATAACAGCTGCCCACAACTGCATGGCAAGAATGAACCATTGAACACGATGATTAACTACTTAAAGCTGAATTGTTGACATTGGCAAGGCAACATTTTGCAGCTTTCAGGAAGTATGTAGTGGATGAAATGGTCAAAGTAAGATGAATGGAGGTAATTCGATTGTCTCCATATCACTGCGAACTGAGCCTAATTGAGCTTGCTTGGGCGCAAATAAAAGGGAAAGTTGCTAGAGAAAATAGAACATTCAAGTTAGCTGACGTGAAAAAACTTCTCAATGGTCATAAATGTAGATAATGAAGACGATAGTGAAGGTGACTTATTTTCAGATAGTGAATAATGATATGAATTTCTGATAGGAAAGTGATAGCGACCGATAGTAAATCGCGAACTGGAGACCCTAGTTCTATTCACAAGAAATGGTGGCGGTATACAATTTTACACTAAATATTCTTTTGTATTGCATAGTGATGTGATCTGCCGCTCCTATAGTAATTGATACGGGTTTTCTTTGTAAAATGCCGCACAATTTTTTGGTCTAGTTTGTATATCAAACGAAAACACTATAATTTATTTTAAACGCCACCAAACTCCCCGCTCTCCGAATTAAAATCATAGCTACGGACCTGCATATTTTAATACATCAAATCTTCCCTATTATCTTCCTATATATCCTAGTCTACTCTGTATGCTAAATACGCTGAAATAATTACGGACGATGCTGCGTTGAGGCTCGTGGACTACATCTATCTATCTCTCGACCAAAAAAAAATCGGAATAATACCTACACATATTTCTGGTTACTGTTATAGTTGCTGTTAATAAATGGACCGCAATTCTATTTCGGTGGAATGTTAGGTATGCATTTTTACTGTAGTATAAAAATGCATTATCATTATAGCACCAAAATTGCACCATATATGTTTGGCAAAAATATCACTAGCTGTCAAAGCTCTGAGCAGCAATGCGAGAAAATGTGATTAATCGCTTGACCGAAGAATAATTTCTTTGCTAAATTTCTTGTTCAGCCAGTTAATTCGCAATCCTATATCTAAGGTACTTGCAAGTAGTTTGGCTATCGGTTCTTATGTAGATATTTAATATTAATTATTTTTATTTTATGTCTTATTGTAATATTTAATTCAATGTTTTAGTTAAACCTCATAAATTCAAAAATAGGATATCGAAGAGATAAAACAATACAAGGTGTGTTCCATAAGAACTTCAGTTATTTTTAAATTTCTCACATAGTTTAGCGTCATACTTTTTACATTAGGAATGAACGACTAATGTAAAGATAAGTCAATGTAAAGGCAAGTAATGTGAAGGTGTTTTGACTTATTTTGACATATTTATACGCAAAGTGTCAAAACAAGTAAGGCTTAAACATAATCGCCTATCACATCGCCCATCACATTATGACATTATCATGTAGTATAACAAAATATTGATCACACTTTTCGTCATATCATAAAACAATCGGATTGTGAATGTGATGCAGAATAAGAATCTTTCCCATTCAAATATTACGGATCCATTTTACACGTTCCTTGGCCTTGTCACATCGGCATCATTGGCATTCATTTGGATGCCTAAATTGCCTAATACCATCGAACGTTTTGTGGTAAAGTGGGGTCAACAATAATTCTTGAAATATTCTCATATTTCGATGTTACAAACAGTATGCTTGTAGTCTGTACGAAGCTGAACATAATATACAAATGTTGATATTGCATAAAACTTATGCAGGTCACTTATTTTTCATCGACCTCAAAATCCGCTGCAACCGATTTTAAATATATCCCGCAATTTACATTAAAACCTGCCTCATTTGCAAATAAATAAATTGCAGACCATCATCGGAGCGTTAAATTATAATATTACACAAAAGGTATAGCCTTCTTAATTAGTTTCTACTTAACAATACATTACAACTTTCAGTGGGCACGTAATTCGGTGAAAAAGCGTGGTACAAACCAAAATAAATATCTGAAAGTAAAATATGTTTTTAAACACCTTAAATACATAAAAAATTTGTAAGCTTTCTGTTTTTGGATATTTGACTTCGGAGGATGTTTTTAATTTAGACAAAAACACTTTAAACTTAAACAAATTCAATAGCAAGATTTTAAACGGAGAAAATAATTCAGTTTGTTTTGCTCCAGACCTTTCTCTATTTTTATATAATGGAGTCTTTATTGTTTACATTGATGTGGTCAAATAAAATACGCCCACTTGCACTCACTTCTAACACGGAAATATAATAATAATAATAATGATTTATTCCGACAGGAAAAATACCCCAATTACAGGAATAAAAGCAATACAAGTAATAATTAAAATATAACAATATAAGTAGAAGTAAAATAATACAAAATAGCAATACAAAACATAAAACGTAATACCTATTAGCCAAACTAAATATGCATATGCATAATATGCATATATGGCAAAATAAAACAAACAAACAAAATATAATTTACTACAACAAATCAAACAAGTACCTAATACTTAAGCTAACCGAACTACCCAGTTAGATATACTCTTCAAATTATCACAGTGAATATCACAATCAGAAGCGATACGATTGAGCAGTTCACACATTAGAGATATTGGGGACTTTCTTAAAATATTTGGTCTAGGAGCAACACAGTAAAATAAAGTTTGCTGTCTAGAATTTAGGCGAGGTATCAGAAAATTTAAAAGATCAGGGCAATCAAGATTGCCATTCAAGATATTAAATAAGAATCTAATTAGCATGATATTGCGTCTAGTTTCTAAAGACTGAAAATTAAATGTCGCAAGTAAATAATTTTGATCCAGACCTCTAGGAGGATAAGATCCATCTTGCAAAAAGATCAAAAACTTTAAGAACTTTATTTGGATCGATTCTAATTGTTGACAATGAACGTGGTAAATTGGGTACCATATAATCGACCCGTATTCTAGTTTGACCACACCAGAGCATAAAACAGAGATTTCAAGGTGCTTATATTGGAAAGGTCCAGGCAATTGCGGTAAATGAAGCAATAAGATTTAAAGGCACTAGAAACAATATGGTTTATATGTTCAACAAAAGTGCGTTTGCTGTCAAAATAAATACCCAGATCTTTGAATACATCAACTCGGCTGATGATGTTATTCCCAATGAAGTAGTTGTGAGTATAAAATGTAGTTTTGCGAGTATAAGTCATTACGTTACATTTAGCTATATTTAGTTTAAGATGATTTGTCTGACACCATGAAGACATTATTTTAATGCAGTCTTGAAGATGGATGGAATCTGTAGAATTTTTAATTTCAGAGTAGAGTTTAAAATCAATGGCAAATAACAAATGCTCACAAGTAATGACTTCAGGAAGATCATTAATAAACAATAAAAACAATATGGGACCCAGATTGGAACCTTGTGGAACTCCCGAAGTTAGAGAAAATGATATTGAAGTGAAATTTTGATATCTGACCATAAACTGTTATCGCATAAGTAGGAGGTGAATAATTTAATCAATGCTTCAGAAAAACCAATACTTTCTAGTTTCAAAAGGAGAATGTTATGGTCAATCTGATCAAATGCTTTTTGGAAGTCCGTATAGACGACATCGACCTGTCCCCTATTATCCAAAACCTCAGAGACATATTGAGTAAAAACCGCTAAATTAGATATTGTTGACCTCCTCTGTATTGGGCAAATATATGTTTTTTTCCAATAAGACGGGAAGGAAGAATTACGTAGGATGCAATTGAATAAGATCTGTAGTGGCCCGGCAAAAACATACGCACAGTCTCTTAGAACAAAACTGGGAATACCATCTACGCCCATTGTAAAAGTATCTTTAGATCGTTTCAGATTTTGTAAAACATCTTCATATGAGATATTTAGTAAGTCTATGTGAAGTCCTAGATTGTTGTGTAAAGAAATCTCAGATGGATTAACTGGTTGTGATTGAATGAAGACGCTGTTAAAGTAGTCACCAAACGCATTAACGATATTAGTAGGACTGGAAAGTTCACTGTCGTTATAGAACATTAGAGAAGGGATACGTGAGGAACCTTTTTTTTAATAAAGTTCCAAAACTTTTTGGGATTAGCAGATAATGATCGCTCAGAATTATTTATAAATATTCTATAAGCCTCATCAATCAGACGTATAGATTTAAATTGATGAGCTTTGAAATCATTGTACAGATCAGCTGATTTCAATTTTTTGTACTTGCTATATTCAGCTGCTTTTGTTCGGATGGATTTAATAACTTCTCCTGTGAACCAAGGAGGATAATGATAATAGCGAATATGGGTAGACCACATGTACTTTGGTACAGCTATATCGAAAAGACTATATAACTTGTCGTAAAATGAAGAGCTTCACATTATCTACATTCATAAGAAATGACCAATTCGTGTTATAAAAAGTTCGTATAACTGAGGCAAATTTGCTTTTTTAAAATTATAAAATTATAATTATAAAATTATAATTATAAAATTATAATTATAAATTATATAGATGTTCTTATGGGAGTAATAGAAATTGTTTACATATTAATAATAGGCACCATGATTTGTCGTTATTTATTTAAAGCAAATTCACGAGGCGGCTAATATCAGTTTCTTATGTTTTCAGAAAAGTTTTTGCGACTATTCAAATCATTGTATTTTTTACATCATTTCGATTATCATCAAATTTGAACTGGGCATTGTAAGGGTATGGTTATTTTGCGTACCTAGAAAAAAAATGATATATTGCAATTGCAAAACAAGAAAAACAACATTCGCCGTTTTGAATTACAAACTTTATTGTGGGATTACCATTCGCCTTACAAAAAATATCATAACGGTATCTACACTGCGCAACTTATTTAACGCACAACCAAAAAGTTAACTAAAATTTGACGTTATGTATTTTCGACAATTTTTGTTCGTTTTGGTAGATTTTTTTTTCAAATTGTAGGTTTTTCTCTTAGGAATATCACTGTCTTAGTTGTTTTGGTAAAACGAATGATTTTGATATTATACCAAGTGCTATAAAAATGTTATGTTTTTTCCGAAATTTCAAAACGTCGTCCTGTGGGCTATACAAGGTATTTCAAGTTATTGCAATTATAGCCAATTTAAAGCCTCATGTTTTTTCTACATTTTCTTTTTTTATTCATTTGTTTATCTCTGTTACTTCATAAAATATCCAATTTTTGAGTTGACGTGATTTTTATTAAATTTATTAACTTTCTTTTTTGTCAAGTGCTTATTATTTATTACTCATTATACTGGTTCAATGCCTCATTTTGCGTTCTGTTTTCCTTGATATCTTATAATTTATTGAGAGATGCAAGGTGTTTTAGAAGAGAAAAAGGTCTTAAAAGGACAAAAACTCAAAAAACATACCTAGAAAAATGGATTGCTTTAATCAATAAAACAACGAATAACAGGAAACAAAACAAAAGTAAATAGAGAATTAGTATCTGGTGTTTCCACCCTTTCCGCGAATGACCCCTCCCGACATCTTTGGTTCATACTTAAAACCAAAGTTCTGATTAGGTTCTGATCTAGGCCATTCCATAATTCGACTAGGCGTCCTTCCAATTCTTGTAAATTTTGGGGTTGTCGTCCCTCACTTCGTAACCGCCGACCGATAAAATCCCAAACATGTTCAATGGTGTTAAGGTCGGGGCTACGGGCTGGCCAGTCTATGTGATCAATTCCTACTTCTTCAAGATAATTTCTCACGATAAGACTCGTGTGGGGACGCGCATTGTCTTGCATAAGTAAAAAATTGGGTCCTATATAGGGGGCATAAGGCAAAACATGTGCTTCAAGAATGTCTGTGATGTATCTGTCAGAATTGAGATTTCCATTCACAGTTACCAAGTCCGTTCGCCCAGTCAAAGATATTCCGCTCCACACCATGACGGATCCACCTCCATATAAAGTTGTGTGTAAAAAATTGCATTGACTGTATCGCTCATCGGGTCTTCGGTAGACGCGATTACGTCTGTCATAATTATACAAACTGAACCTTGACTCATCAGTCCAAAGAATACGTTCCCAATCTGCTTCCATCCAATTAACATGCTCATTGGCAAAATTCAATCTGGCTCTTCGATGATCTACTGTTAATGCGGGTCCTCGAGCAGCAATCATGGGTCTTAAATTTGCCTCCCTCAGTCGTCGGCGTACAGTTTGAACGCATATGAGTGCACCACCTGCGTCTTGAAGTTGTGCTCTTAAATGTGTTGCAGTTATAAATTGTTGTCTTACAGCATTTACTCTTAAAAAGCGATCCTGGATAGCAGAGGTAACACGAGATCTACCTTGACCGGCTCGTCTGGAATGTTCTCCTGTTTCCGCGTATCTTTGAATTGCTCTCGCTATAGTTGTGTGAGACACTCCCAATCTTCCAGCTATGCAGTTGTAACTCCACCCTTCACCATGTAATGTAGCTGCCTCAACACATTCATCACGAGTTAAATTTTTGGTTTGGCGTTCCATTATTCACTAATTATTGCTGGACTGTCAACAAAAAACTAATGACACAGTTGTCAGTTTATGACGTGTAATCTTCGATTTCCATAGCTTGCTAGCTAGGCTGTTTGAGTTGTCCGATGAATGCATGTCATGTGAATAAAAGCATATGGTGTTTCAAAACGGTGTATTTCATGAAGTAACAGAGATAAACAAATGAATAAAAAAAGAAAATGTAGAAAAAACATGAGGCTTTAAATTGGCTATAATTGCATGGCTTGTATAGCCCACAGGACGTTTTGAAATTTCGGAAAAAAACATAACATTTTTATAGCACCTGGTATAATATCAAAATCATTCGTTTTACCAAAACAACTAAGACAGTGATATTCCTAAGAGAAAAACCTACAATTTGAAAAAAAAAATCGACCAAAACGAACAAAAATTGTCGAAAATACATAACGTCAAATTTGAGTTAACTTCTTGGTTGTGCGTTAAATAAGTTGCGCAGTGTATTACAAATGGTAAAACTAAGTAACAAAGTAGGTTGGTGTCGATAAAAGTAACTACACACTTTTAAACGAAAAATTATAAAATAAAAAAATATATAAACTTTAAACAAAAAATGGCCACTACCTGTGGAAACTTAATTTTAGGTGGATAGGTATTTATCTTAATGAGGCAGATTTTTAAAAAACTCAGTCAATATTTCTTGTCGTTGATCATTGGTAAATAAGTGACATTTTAAGTAACCAAAATCGAGACGGATTTAATTATGCATTTGCTTCAAATCTCGCAAGAAAAGCGTCACCAATACCTCCCCTCGACTCGACGATCTTAGTACGTTTTTTATCTACATTTTGAGTCGATTAATGCGTCTAAGTTTTCACTATTTCGGTACAATTAGTGCGATAATTGTCTCCAGAAATAAAAATTATTATTATTACCTATTATTATATATATTTAAAAATATACAGTATATACATTTGCTGTCGCGTTTTATGTAATAATATTTCCTATTATTACTCTACGCCCCTGGATATCAGTTAATTGCCATCACACTTTCCCATGCAACCACGATCTTGAAAATATTCATAGATGTTATGCAACCGACAAAAAACAAGAAAAATAAAATACAATTAAGTTCTTTTTCGAATTGTACGAATATAAAAAATGCGTTGGCTAGAAAGCAGTCTGAAGTTTGAATAGAAATTTATGAAATCAAATGAAGCAATTTTTTTACGAGGGAAATATTGAAATACTTTTACTTTTAATAGGAATTCTAATAACTTCAATTTAGTTTAGTATAATTCTGATTCCTATTCGGCCGGCTAACCATATATATTATATATGGTTAGCGGCAGATATACAGTATGTATGTCCCAAAAGTTTAGAAAAAAATTCGTAAAACTTTTATTGGCAATGTTTTGAAAAAAATCTCAAACACGCCGATTTTCGCACGAAGCCCCTTGTGATACCTTATTTCAAAGGATTTTTTTATGCTGAATACATCAGCAGAAAGAGAAATTTAACCTTTGGATCATAAATAACGAAGATATTCGCTAAATTAAAGTTCTCGTGGCTACCTATGCTTTGCTAAAAATAAAAACTTTAAAACAATTGAAAATCAATCGCATTTGACAAAAGAAAGTGCAATGCATCTTGTAATTACGCTCTGAAGTATTGTGTTGCTAATTTCATCATAAAAGAATATTTTGTTGGCAAATTTAAACACATAATTTTATAAAAAGAACAATGTTGCTTAATAATATTTGGAATATTTTAAGTATAGTGATCGATAGTAAAATGACGTTTACGATAGAAAGTCAAACAAAGACTGACGAGATCAGATCACTAAGACCACACGTGTTCTTACAAAAACTGACAGCTATTGTACCAAAAACTTGAATCAGCCTTACAAAGTGGTTCTCATCCATAATATGAGAAGATCTTCTTAGACCATGTTGACAAAATGCCAAAATAAACTGCACTAAGAGAAATGTCAAGTATTTTTTATCAAATGTCATTGATTGTACACAAGATATGTAAACCAATTTATAATAATTGTTATGTTTAATGTTCATTCTATATCATTTAAATTGTGATCTGTGATAAATTGAAAACTAATATTTCCATATTTTGCGCAATATTGCACGTCAAACAATGCAGGTACAGTGCCGTTCAATTGAAAGTAAACGACTCTTATGAAAAATTTTGGAAATCCCATTCCCATTGTGAAGCAGGCTTTTTCACATACAAAATTATTTTAGGTTGAAGTATCTGTCAGTTATAGAGTGACAGCATTTATATACAGTATTTATTAAGGAACATCTATATGGTAAGGACATCTCTTGTAAAAAAATCCATTAAATTAACAAACTAACTGAGAACTTAAGAAAATTACTAATTAATATTTGGTCCAAGCACCATTCGCGTTTATAACTTTTTGAAGCCTATTTCTCATAGACAATATTAGTGTCCTGGTGTAATCCTCGCCAATATTTTCCCAGGCATTTTCAATCGCCAACCACAGTTCTTCTACGTTCGCTGGTCGGAAATTTCTGCTATACATATTTTTTTCCATTTGTGCCCAT
>CAXKVY010007993.1:0-17526 GCA_964058915.1 Tetropium fuscum
GCCGCCTCGTTGGCTTTATTAAGGCAACTGGACTGGTATAGCTCTCGAAAGGCGGGACGTGACGGGCCCATACTGAGGCCTATACGTCAAAGGGCAGAGCCCCCGCCAATCTCAATCATCATCATCATCAACACAAATCATAAAACAAAAATCCGGTACGGATAATTCTTTGATTTTGATAAATGCCTATTGCAACAAAAATTAATTATTGGTCGTCACGGCAGACTACTTACAAATTAAATTGACTAAAAATTCGAAATGGTGTATGAAATATACAAGGAATAGTACAGTGGTATATGTAAAATGACCGGTAGATTCCAAAAATGCAAAAATATACAGGGGAAATCAATCCGGAATAGTAGATAAAAAACTCTCATCTTGATAACGCATGTGACGCATGCCAAGTTCCACCTCGATCAGTTAACAAATAAAGAAATGGCAGAAATAGTTATTTGTTGCATTATAATTTTCTTTCCTTATTGGGTATTTTGCTTTTAATTTTTTAGGTCAACCTTTCTGACTGATCCATTGTGCTCGAAGAAATATTATTTAATATTTTTAATGCAGGTCATAAAATACCCAAAAGTAAAATAAAACTTAATGGCATTTAGTCTAGCAATTACCTATAACAAAATTGTATACTACATTTATTAATTTAGTTATTTATACCTAGTTCTTCCTTATTTAGTCAGTTTGGAATCTGACCTTGTCCACGAACTGTATTGCTATCCCTTTTCCTTCGACATTTTTTTTCAATTAGCCTAGTCTGAATTATATCCCGAATAATTAAGTTATTATTTGTAATTTTCTGGCTATTGAACATCAACGGGTTATTGCCAAACGAATAAATTCAATTTTAATTAAACATCCACATGCGTTTGGCATAGTTCTCATGAATAAATGGAATAGACGCTGTTTTTAAAATTACGCGTACTAGCTTAATCTCGGATGAAAACGTCGGTTAATTAAAAATAAATTGGATGCAAATTAAATACAGATACTAGCAGATACAAGCTGACACGCATACAGTTTACATAGATTGACTTTAAACGGTAGTAGATATTTTTGAGTCGAATTCTGACATTAGAAAATGGTAAGTAGGTAAGTAAGTAGTAGGTAGTATGTAAGTAGGTAAAATGTCAACCTTAGAGACTCATGACAGATAAAAAATGTCATAGTTTTGTGACGGTTTGAGGAAAAATTACTAATTATAGATAATGCTTTTCAAAATGTCTCCCACCTCCTATCTTCACATAAGCGTCACCAGGTGAGATGATCATAATATTAAAGATAAACTGAATATTACCTCAAAGCATTAACATAGTTAACTGCTGGAGTTGTAGTATAAATATTATGTTTCTAATTAAATAATCTTCCATTTTATTAATATAACATTCTATATTTATGAGAATAATGGTTATTAGTATATAGTATAATATATAGCATTTTACGTTTGACACTACTTATGGTAAAAGTTATTTGGGCATCTCATATTATTATTTACTTAGCTATACCAAAAATTTTACAAAAATAAAAAAAATCATACGTAAAAAGCAAAAATATATATTTAATGGTAATATGTATAGTACCTATTGTACCATTAATATATATTAGATATATTACACATACGTGTGCCACTACATGCGGAGATACTCGTATATTGTATCTATCGTGTTTCGGTAAGTTTTTGAAATAAAAACTCTGCTCCTTTCACGCAAGTAACTGGTCGACTGAATAGACGCTTAATTTTGCGGGCAAAGAGAGAAAAGGTAAAGAAAATCGCCCCCTAAAAGCTTTCTCAGACGGGAGTAGAGAAAGAGCAGTTGATTACTACGTGGGCGTAAGAAGGGTGTCTCTGAGGCAAATGAAAATAGTGATTTAGGAGCGCTTAAAAGGAACTGGTCAGAAATGCAGGACTCTACTCTCCGTGTGAAAACAAATTGAATGTTCAGTCTTAAATACTTTCATTGTTCTATGATTTTCGTCTGAAATAAGTTGATAGCATCGAAAAATCCAATTAGCCAGTACAAGAGTGAGAAACGTATATGACAGTATCATTGATTTTGATTATATATATATATATATATATATATATATATATATATATATATATATATATATATATATATATATATATATATATATATATACAGACTTTTCAAATTCAAGTCGGCACTAGGTGTTGCAAGATTCAAAAAATGTAAGGCTATTGTACTTCCAGAAAACAGCATAACGATTTTCTCTTATTTGTTGATGGAGACAAGGAAAAAATTATGTGCTTTGCCACGACTTCTGCCCGAAAAACAATGACTGAGATTAGTGAATTTTTCGGCGATGGTACTTTTGTAAGTCGTTGCTCACAATTTTCTCAACTTTATACAATTCACGGTAACATAGGAAGTACATCGAAAAATACTAACATCATTCCTTTGATGTATATTTTATCACCAAATAAGACGGAAAAGACCTATATATGGATGTTTTCGTTACTAAAAAAATACACACCTTTGTGGAAACTATTATTCTTCTATTAAAATTGATTATGAAGTAGCGACTATCCAAGCAGTGAGAAAATGTTTACCGGAAGTGTGTTTGAAAGGATGTAATTTTCACTTCAACCAGTGTTTGTGGAGAAAAGCTCAGGATATTGGTCTGGCAGTATTTTATAAACAAAACAATAACATAAGGGACCATATGTAAGAATGTGCACTGCATTATCACATCTTCCTCCCGAGTGTGTAGATGATGGCTGGCTACATATCATGGAAAAGTGTTGTACAAATGGACTTGTACCCAAATGTAACAACTTCTTTATAGACTTGTAGGCTTGAAAATCCTATCACAGAAAATATGTGGATCTGCTACAAAGAAAGGCACCGAATAACAAATTCATTAGAAGGCTGGTACCACCGACCGTTTGGATAAAAAAATTCACCCAAATTAAGTTATATTGTAAAATTATAAAAAATATCGGGGAGCATATCAGCTAGTTCTTTGAAGCCATAAATCTAAACTCGGATTATAAGAATCTCCGGGGCGAGTTCCCGAGTTGACCAACAAGCCAGGTACAGATTCCAAAGTTCCCGAGTTGGCAACTAACCGTTTGTAACCCGCAGGGACGCTTTAGTATAAATGTTTGGTGTGGTTTTATCGGCTCAACAATTAATTGTAGGTCCTGTATTTTATCAAGGTGCATGAACTGGTGCGCGGTACGCCAAAATGTAAACCAACATAGTTGAAGACGTCTTGGATGACCTTGGAATTTAATGGATAGACAACAGATCTACTTTCAGCAAGATGGAGCTCCTCCCCATGATGGTCGCCAGATTAATATCCTAAAAGTTCTTACAAGTTCTTTTTTCAAGAACTCTTCTGACTGGTTAATAACCCTTTAAAATCTGAAGGATATGTCAAAAAATCATTAATTTATATAATTTAGTTTTGAAGATAACAACAATAAAGGGAGACGCTGTAAATGCAAGAAATTAAAAAAATCATAATAACTGAGAAACAGTTGAGAATCAAGATAGGGTTGTATTATTAAACTTACCCTTAATATCGATGAAGAATTCAAAAACGTCAAAAAATGGGGTGATTTCATTTAAAATAACAAAGTTGATGTCAACTTCTGGAATAATCGGATGTGATAGAGATTCGAATTTATTTTGGGAATGGTAGATCTTTTCCGGAAACCCACTCGATCCAAAGTTCAAGACGATATTCCAAATCAGTCCGGAGATGCGCCTTGGGGGTAAGTTACAAAAGATCACCCTGTATACATGCACATTTAATGTGTACTATGATGAAATTGATATCTGTATTACTTTAATAATCCATAATATAGTAAGCTGAACTATAGAATATAAAAGAGATGTTATGTCAGCAAATCTTGCTAATATATCATTCTTTCCTATTAAACTCCCTTCGAAAATGGCTCGAATACGAATGATCTCATTATTTTTAAATAATTCAATGTATTATCGAATACTATAACTAAAAAAATCGTTGGAAATGCGATTTCTCTTGCAGGATAAAAATCAGCTCACTATTGTTATTTCATCGATATGTTCATTTATTTTATATTGTTCACTTATCATGGCATTGTGGAGACCCGAAAAAGGGAAGTAAAAAGGACGATAAGAACATACTTTAGAGAAAACGAAAAAGTCCTCTTGTGTTAAATGTCGACGTTTTTTCGGTTGTTGAATAGAAATTGTGTGGGAGTGGAAAGGTACTAATGTTATCTCGGAATGAGTTATTTAAAACGCATTCCTCAAATATACTTACTAGAAATGTTATCAGCTATTTTATAACGATTCACGGAGTTATATATTGGGACAATATATAGAAAGTGAATGTTCAATATTTTATTTTATGAAGTAGAATATCATTTTGATTTTTTGCTTATATTGAATTCTAATATATGGTATAATAAAATAATTCTTTTATAGTTAATTTCGTATCTATCGAATGTCGGTGCGAAATATAATGGCTTTCTATGTGGTCCATAAAAAGATCTGCTAAGAGAGGTGATAATGGTGATCGCATGGCTAACTCATCCCATGTAGTTGGTAGAATTAAAAATAAAAAATATTGTTCTAGACATATATTTAGTATTTTACTAATTTCTATTTTATGTTGATCTGAGATTTTGTTATTTTTGTTTATTTTTTGTTTCAAAATATTTTTGATTTCCAAAAATATTTGTAAATTAATTAGTTACACCAATTAAAATAAAATATTAGTTGTTTGGTATATCAATATCTTTAATTTTTATGGCTAATTCTGTACTATTTTTTATTGTGTATTGAAAGTTTGAGTTATTTTTTAAGTGGCTATATAACCATTTTGCAATTTTATATGCAGGGGAATTATTGACACTACTGGTCTTATGGGCAATTTGCTAGAATATCTGATTTATGAACTTTTAATTAACCATATATCCTTGATATATTAGTGAAATCAGGATTTAAATTTAGTCTAGTTCTTGCATCTATAATATTATTGCATTCGGTTCAGGTTATTCTAATTTTTTTTGTGAAAGTTGTAAAACTGGGGTTTTTTACTATGAAGTTGTTTTCAATAATAAAAGTATTTACTTTATTTTGATAATCTATTTGATTGAGCAATACCATATTAATATTTTTAATTTTCTGTTTCACTAGTGCAATTAATTTAGAATCGACATCTGAAGTTACAGATGTTTTAATATTTTTAATTTCTTGTTTTATTTTATGACCTCTCTGATTTTATTTTAATTTGATCTCTCGCGTTATCTCTAACATTTTCATCTAATGTTTATATTATGCCTTCTGTTTCTACTGTCAACAACTTCTTCATTCTTAATTCTGTATTTTTTTGTTATTCGTGTTGGGTTTATATTTCATTCCTTTACTAAAAATATCAATTTCTTTCATTGTTCATTGATTTTCATTGTTCTTTATTCAGGGATTAGAAATACAGATAACAGAGGCCGCTAAGATAAGGAAATAAGGAAATCATTATCGCTAGTATTTTATGTCTTCATCCATTTGTTATTATCATACGTTTTTACCTGCTATTATTTAACTAACTATTTCTTAATTTTAACAATAATTATGAGATTTAGTGTATATATATATATATATATATATATATATATATATATATATATATATATATATATATATATATATATATGTAAATATTGGAGATTTCATCATTATTTTGACAAATTTTGAGTTACATGCACATGTAAGTACCTACAATTTTAAAACAAAATATTATATTTGTTAATCCTATTTTATTAATATGTTAGTATTAGTTAGTAATGTGTATGTATACTATAGCCTTTGGATCTGATGATGAAGTTCTAGGCATTCGAAACCAGTTATCTACAATGAAGGATTGTGAGAAACAAATATAAGACCGTCCCTCACCCTATTTTTTTAAATAAAAAAACATTAACACATTATGGGTACAACATAATTCCATAATTTACATGTACTTTGTAAAATAATTGCATTGCAAAATTCAACTGCCTGTTATAAGTACTAAAAAATAAATCAAGGAGTACTTTGCTTCAGTACAGCAGAAGAAATTTGATTAATTTATCCCATTTATTTGTAACGAGACTAAAAGGTATACTCAAAAAGAAATGTTTTAAAAATATTCAACAGACCAACAGAAAGTTAGCCGAGATTTTAGGGATTGCGATTTAATAAGAGAGAAACGAGGAGCATGCAAAATTCAACCGTTTTAAATTGCACGACCGAAGTTAATTCAGCCATTTGTTTTAATCTTAGAGATCATTACCGAACGCAACGGCACGTGAATATTGTTATTACCGGCTGCCCTAATATAATTATTCATTATTCTTGTAGACAATTTTTTTTAAAAGTGAATGGGATTTTAAATTGAAGGAGACAAGTCTGAGAGGCGACGTTTGAAATACAATCGGATAATTATAGGGAATTGTATTTAGGCTTTCAATTCCATATTTTCGTTACGCTGTCATGTTTTTACGTCCTCATTTATATAAAATATACAGGGTTCTTTGTTACATATAGAAATACGTTTTCTATATAGCATTAACATTGACGCAGTTTTCATAAACAGCAAAATACTGAAGCTGATGCACGTTTCGCTAACGATGTTACCATCAGCGGGAGATGATTAAAGTAGTTTTGGTCACCTTCCGATGATGTTAACATATTCAGTGTTTCTACTAAACTTTTACTGTTTATACTATTGTATGCAATAAAAAATTATCAGTATCCGCACTTCCTTTAATCAAGTTTTGGTGGTCATTTTCATATAATTACGTTAAAATATACAATATAAAATGTACAAATATAAAATGTACAAATAAATTCAAGAGAAATTCAAGATGAGTAAATTCCGCAAAAAAAGTCAAAGCACAGTTTATTTTATATCATTATTAATTATATTTGTACCAAGGCACTAAAGTTGAACTTTTTTTAAAAATATACGTATGTAAGAAATTCGTCAATCTGGTTAATCGGGGCGTTTCTGTACGAATTGGTCACTGCCATTATCACAAATCATAGTGCATTTAATTAAGACTTAAATTTTAATTTGATGAAGAAGACCAGAACGATGACCTTGCAGACGATTCCTCTCAGGCCACCCACATCCAGAGGGAGAACAATATCAAGTACCTTGGCCTGTATTGATCCTAAGGAAGTACTTTTATAAAATGAAAGAGTGTACTCAAATTTATGCGACAAAAATGGAGGACATCGTTATGGATGTCATAGAAGCATCGATTGTACAAAACAGAGTAAAACCCTATTTGGTTGATTAACAAAAAATAAATTCAAAATAAAGTCAATGGTCCAGTTTAGGTTACTGGTTTCCTAATTTGTACAACAAGTCCTCTAAATTGGAGCATCTCTATTTTTCAACACTTAGGGAAAGATAATTTATTTAAACGATAATGGTATTCTATAAAAAACTGAAAATACTATGAGATGAATTTAGTAATATATTAGACCGAAATATTATTATACAAAACAAATCAATTAGTCAGTGTCAGGCTCCCAGTTTATACAATAATAATAAGCTGTATTGGTGCACTTAAGTGTGCCATTTTTTGCACAAAACACAACGAATCCACTCTTCTCCTGGATCTGATTATGAAAATGGAGATATATATACAATATATACATTTAAGAACTATTCCAGAACTAGTCCAATTTTGGAACTAGCGAGTGGTTCAATTTAGGAAATGATAACCTTACTCTAAATTTCCACCTTTAAAAGGTTGCTTTTGCAAATATCAGATACACTCTGTGATGAAACAATAGATAATACTATATAATAGATTATATAAAATATACTTACTTACATGAAGATATTTACTTAAATGAAGAATAACAAAAATACTCAAAAATTTATAGGTTAGAGAAACTAACAGTAAAATTACACCAGCCAACACAAAAACAAGACACTTGTGATTCTGGGACTAATACAAACTCTAGTGATCGGAGCCACGATACTGCCGCTAAATAACATATAAGTTACAATTATCAGCCAACAGTCCGTTTGAGTCAATGTTTATAGAAATAAATGCGGTAGTCCAATTTAAGACCCGATCCAAATTAAGGGCCTTTCCCTTACTTGAAAAAACGCGAAACTGATTATTTCTCTGTCTTTAGTGCCGATTTACTAATTTATAGAATTTAATGTCTGTATGTCGTGTGTTTTTATGTGTCTCCTTTTTGCGTAACTGAATGGTGAATAAAATAGCTTTTACTAGACTTCATATTTATTAATATTATTATTATTGTTTCATTGCACATAAGTCTAGGTTAAAATGCAGTGAAGGTGTTTGAGCCTATATGTTGGACAAGGTATATAGCACTAAAAATAATATATCGTCAGAAATACACTTTCCTATATTAGCCATAAACTACATTTAGCAAAAATATTGTTCCGTAACTTATGTTCTAAAACAGCGTCCTACAAACAGGTCTATTTGTTCGAGCAGTCATAGATTAATGAATTGGTTTACCTCAGACTGTGAAGAGAGTGGGTCATTACTTCTAATGTTCTTAATGTACAAACACTACCAGTGCTACAATAAAGCATTGCTGCGATATAATAGACCGGGAGACGATAGAAGTTTATTTTCTTTGATTTCATACAGCTTGCCTTTTGGAGGAGTGAGAGTGTACCTTATGACTATAAAGAAAAGCGGTTACTATCCATCTGCACGCTTTTCGGTTATATTTTTGTGTTTTCTCTGATAGGTACTATTAAAATACTTGGCCATTTGATCAAAAGGAACTTAAAACAAATTTAAATTTCATAATAATAGGCCTGCTATTTGCATGGTTAATAACACAATTAAATTTTCTGTTTTCATGCTTCATGTCGATGAAAAGAATGAAAGTTTGTGTCGTAAAACCAATATAATTTTGGGACAAGCATTTAAATATGCACAAAAGCTATCTTATAAAGACAAAAAAGTCAAGGAAATATAAGTAGAAAATAAATAGTACGCCACATTACTTCTTTCTCACATTGTTCCGGATTTTCGCTTTTCAAACGCCTTTCAAAACGTTAAATGTATATTTAAAAAAATACGTTGACTTTGTACGTGTAAATCTTGATTTTTAAACTCAAAGGTTGTTTCGACGTTTTCGACAATAACCGGTTCAACTATTTCGGGATTTTCGTACGTTATATTATTATCTTCTACATCAAATGGTCTCCAGAAAGCCATAGTAAATTACGAAATAATATTCTAATATTTCATCTTTTAGTAGTAAATATTTTAAAGATTAAATCGGGAATTTTAATCGGGAAATTTGCGCACAGCACTGATAAACTTTTATACAAGAGTCCGGCACGCGGCACGGTCATGAAATGATTTACGACGCAGCACACCAGTCTGTTTATTCTCTTTACACCAGCGCGCTAACTTTAAGTCCCAGTTTCGGACTCGCGTGGGCGATTTCAACTATTCTTCGAATCTAAATGCCATACATAGTATGCAAATTCAAGATAAGTGCGGACGTTCCTGTGCTTAAGCACCGACCAGTTTCAATTCCGCACGTATACACTTTAATTTTACATTTTATTTATTTTAGTGGTGCCCCAAAGCTGAAAGTATTTCGCTATAAATATGTCGCTTCAAGCGGTGAAGGCGTGATCGCATCCACCTTGACAATCATTGCGGCACCCTCTGCGACATGTCGGCTTTTTACAATGACATCCTTCGGTCTTCGCTACCCATATATCCATATATCCAAAGGCAATTCATTACTTCTCCACGAATGTCGGGCCTCTTCGAGGCATCCCTTCTTGGCACATCTCACATAGTATGTGAGATGTGTGGCAGCTCTTTGACTTGCATATTCATGTAGATAGTAGAAGTGACAGGATAATGCTTTTCTCATAAGATAAATCGCGACACGCGGTTTTTCTTACTAGAGAATATTTTTACAACCCCAAATCTATTTACGTTAGTTGCCTTATAAGGCTATTTGTCTTTTTTTAAACGTTATCGTTCAGGTACAAGAATTTAATAATTCTTCTTAGACTATGTCAATTTTATTGTATTCCTTTCCATAAATACTCAAATTCTTAGATTATAATATATTTATTACTTTCTGTTTCTTGAATTCGAAAAGTATTTTATTGAAGCAAATATTATTGTTATCACTTCTGTTATTTTCACAGTGTTAATGATATGTACAAAGTACATATATAATTTACGGATTAAAAAAACATTTCTTTATATGTGTAGGACTACTAGGTTTGTTATAATTTCGACGTTGATTTTTTTCTCTGACAGGCCTTTATAATAATTAAGAGGGTATGTTGAGGAAAAGTTGCATATCGTAGGTATGGTAAGTAGATATAATTTTATAAAAACACTTACTGACGTAATATTTTCTTATGCCGCCAAATGCGTCTGGCACATACCTGAAACAATAAAAATATATTAGTCCAATAAACATATACGAGTATGTTACATATAACATATGTAACATGCTTTGTAAATCTCAAATTTGCTAAATTAATCTTTCTGCGGATCGTCGTAACAATATCGACACGTTAGAAAATTAAGATATCTACTTGTACAATATTGTATATAATGTATAATTCTATAAAATTTATGAATATTAAATAAACGAAATTTTTAATTTTAAAATTACTTTCCGAACTAAATAAATAGCTACGTAAGATCAATTTGAAAAATATTTATAATTTTTTTAATCAACGATAATAATTCAACAATATCCTAATCACATTACGAGGGATATGCTTTATTATATAAAGCTATGTAGCATTATGTTCAGATAGCCTAATTGAATTTTTGCTCAGAAAACAATATGAAGTGTAACGAATTCGATAGCATAAAAGTTCTTGTTCAAAATACCCTTTTATAACATTATTCCGTATATAAAATTCTGGCGGCGGGCCGGTAACCAACTTCATAGTTACATATCAATTATATACACCTTCTGTAATTTTGGATATTGGTCTTTATTTGTCGGCAATGCATTCCAACTATTTTACAGTTTTATATCACACTGGCATGTTCTTTCTTTTGCATATTTTACTAATCTTCTCCGTGACACCTAGATGATACAAACAAAATCAGATGGATTTACATTTACGAAATGGATGTTGTTGAACGTCACTGATTTTAGACCACTTCTCTCTCTCTCTTTTGCAACATTTTTCCATCCGTACATTTTTTTATATTTATGATTTCTCTATTTAAAAGTTTCTGACCACAAATATTATTCGATCTATGTATGGACTAAACGTGTATACCACAGAACGTTTTTACTATGGATGGTGGTGTAAATTTACTTGCAAATATCTATTTGTATGTTTCTTTTTTCTATACGCATAAAATTTAAAAAAATACATGCATTTCATGCATTACCACCACGTCCATAATAAAATTTGATTATCTTTCTCTGTCTCCACTGTGAACTGAATGGCAGAGTGTCTATGTTGTTAGAATGAGTTTAAAGTTTCCTTTTCGTGTTTTAGTATTGTATTAAGTGTGTCATCTACCTAACGAAACTATAATGTGAACTATCATATACTTGAATCTGAAGCTATTTTTGTCAACATCTATCTAGGTATATAATGAGGAAGTAATGCTGGAACCATTTATTCGATGGTCATTTCATTGGAATGTTAGTGAAAAGGGATACCATATCATCTTGTTATATTTACATTTCTATTTATCCTGCCGTGGAGTAAAATAAAACATATTTTAAAAGAACATCGAAATTATTTTAAAACTGTTTGTCCCAGTTTACCCTAATTTGGCACTATTTGGGACGACCGTTTTTTTTAATATTTAACAATAATCGTGTAATAAATCTTTCTGCATAATTCACAGGTACGAAAAAGATCTTATTTTCTGTAATCTGGCGAATGCGCCAGGCAAAATTGTAAAATGCAAAATTATTCTTAGGTATTGAAATGGTTTCAGGATAATATAATACAGTGCATATACCGATGCAAAATTGACACAGGTTCTAGCTTTCTCACTTAATAATCACTTTACCTAGAACTAAAACAATTAAAGAAATGTTTATATATAATCTTTATACAAACTTTATTTATATATTAATGTATTTTTTAGTAAGTAAACTTGATATTGTAGTTAGGAATATAGTATCCAAAAAGACGCTTTTAATGTTACCAGCCCTGAACTAGAATTTTATGCCGGGTCCGAATCCAGAGGACGCGATGTCTTCCAAGATTGCAAAAATACAGAAAACAAAAAGAAACGGTAAACTTTTGACACTTAAATATTACATTATCTTCCGTGTACATTGCATTTTCGCCTTTTTTATATTTTAAATATCGTGTTCGGTCCGCCGCGTCGCGCCGTAAAAAAAGCGGCTTTAATTATAACATCTAGCGATGTTGCTCTCGTAAAGTCACATGTGAAGCTTGTGTCAGTTAACATATTTGTAGGTAACCGATAACTTGGTGGTTATTTCCTTAAATTTGTTATAATCAATATGGAATAATAAATTAGTAGAAAAAGTTATAGTATGGAAGATATAGTTTAACATTAACACGTATTAATATTTTGTGACTTAGTTGTCGTGTTTTCAACCAGCGATAGTGAATATTGTATACATATTGTATATTGAATAGCATATAGCATAAGTGCAAAAAGGCAACATACTTTTTCTTATAAATAGATATACGAAATATTTTTATCCAATTTCGCAACGTTGTGTAACCTATTAGATAAATGAATGTCCAAAGCAGCTTATTTTTAAAAATCTAAGTTTTTGTATAATTTATTTATGTTTTATTTGCAATATTCCAAGTTAAATTATAACGGTAAAATTATATTATAATGTTCATAAATAGGTTTTCCAAATTATCTGTTGAACATTATATGAATATAAATTAATATATAATCATATATATATATATATATATATATATATATATATATATATATATATATATATATATATATATATATATATATATATATATATATATATATATATATATATATATATATATATATATATATATGTATATATATATATATATATATATATATATATATATATATATATATATATATATATATATATATATATATATATATATATATATATCATATATAAATGAACATTATATTGATAATATAGTATGTTTGTTACAAAGGAAACCTAACTAAAATACATGCCACGAATAAACTCTATAAATGTGGTCTGCAAAAACCCATAAATTCCTAATACAACGCCAGTTTTGTAAAAAAATTACCGATACAATCTACTGCGTGTACTGGTCAAAAGACGAGAGAATAAAGTTCCTGTTGTTATTCCACGTCCGTGGATTGCTACGCATGCTGAATTAATGATGATTCTTTTCACATGACGCTTGTAACTGTTTAATAAGAAATGGGTTTTTCGATCGTGACGGGGATGTGGTGTAAAATTTAAAATATCGGTGCCTGGGGCTAACTTATAGACTCTTATTTTAGACTTATCTTTCATATGCATTAAGTTATTTAAGAATTATTTATTATCATACTTCATATAAATTCCAAATTTTAAAGGATGTATAAAACAGCATCTCTTAACTTAAAATATCTGTTCTTGGTTGTATTCTTCGAACATCAATAGAATGGACAAGTAATGTTGAAAATTTAGAGGCACAAGCATCTACTGACATGTTTATTTACAACATGTGACACCGTACCTTCAATATTATTGGTCAGTCAATTTAACCTTGTGTCAGGTTGTCAGTTTAGAAAGTTTTCACAAGGTACACAGATTTATTCTACGAAATGAAGTTGACTATACTGTATCCAACGAGAGAATAGACTTGCACTCGAGCGAAAATTCGTCTGTTTTGGTCAGATCTCCGCCCCTTAGAACATTAGTTCAACGCCCTCAATGTCTTAATTGGCTCAGCAGGTAGCCAGGGCCGGCGCCTGGGTCCGATACCTACCTGGTACCTAATTATATAAAGTACCTACTACTGCCTACCTATTCATAGTTTGTATTTGTAGTCTCGCAAGTACGGTTATTTTAGTTGTGTTGTTTACGGTTGTGAAATAAGTTTTAAATCTATTATAAGAATGGCAGCAGCCAGAGACGAGATAAATCCACCATTATCGGCGATTAAGAAGAATAAAAGAGGCCAGGTAAAGAAATATAATAATAAATATGTTTTATTTAATACGCATACTATTCACCACCAGTAACCGTGGTCAATGATTTATTTTTGTTTTTAATTACAGGTCATGCATCTGAACATTGGAAGAATTTCATTCGTCACATTATAGAGAAAGAACATAGGTTTTGGGAACTTGACCATATTGTTGACAGTTTAATCGATGAAATCCCACCACTAATAATTCACGTAAATGGTCAAAGTGATTCTGATAGCAGCGATACAGACTAATTTAAATTTATAATTATATGAAACAATGTACTATTGTTGTAGCTAAATATTAAAAAAATAAAAACAAATAAAAATATCATAAAATGTCTATTTTAGGAATATTTAGGGTCTATATTACTTTCATAACGCTCATACATTTATAATAAATTTATGTTAAATAAATAAAATGTTTTCATGTTTTCAAAATAAAATTTATTTCACCTACTTACAAATTTATTTCATCGAATGACGGTCCTGCGTAGCTCGTTACAGAGCCCCTCCTCTTTAGTCGCCGATGCGCAAAGCAAGTCCATTCTCTCGTTGGATAGAGTTTATATGCTATCCACATTGGTCATTCGATTCTTAGGTTTAATAACAGACACTCATATTAATTTGTGCATATTAATTAAATCTCAGCTAGAAAAGTGAGATTAGGTTTTGTTTTCATTACCTGTTCCAAATAGTTGTTTTGTTACTTGTATTTAATTTGAGACCTGGCAATGTTGCGTATCTTTTGAATTAGCTCTGTCGTTATATTTGTGTGGCGTCAAGCTGTAGTTATTTGTAAGAAGTGTTCGAATTTAGTTTTTAGTGGTTTAATATCCCTTGATAATAATGGTGAAAAAGTGCGAGGCTTGCAAAAGCCGTTTCTAGATGCTTGGACCAAGTATTCACATACATTTGAAGAGAATATTATTCCTCTATATTTTTTTACTGAATGCAATAAAATATCAGAGAATTTCGAAACAAGTAACGAAACGAAAAAATTATTGTGAAAAATTTTTGAAAGTTGTTAATTTTGATACGGTACTTTTTTTTAAAACACGTTCTAATTGTTTTACACAAAAACAATAACTTACAACCATGTACACTTTAATTCTAAAACTACTTGCCAAAAATAGGCTCATTACGACAAGTATTGAACTCATAATTTCACATTGAACTGAATTTAACTAATTTATTTTGAATTTAACATTAACTAATTTGTATAATTAGTGATAAGAGGCAACGCACCTCTAAAATTGATTCCCCTGGGAAATAGCATCTTTACAAGGAAAAGTGGATAAAATTCCAAAATATATTATTTTTGTACTCAGTTTTGAACAGAGAAAACAGTGCGGGGGAGGAACGCCATCAAGACAGGTCCAGTTTCTTAGGGTAGTAAAAAAGTTTGTCTCGAAAAATAAAGGAGATCTGAACATTTTAAAGAGATACTGCAAACGCAATTTATGGTGACCCTGTGCGAATAACTAATTTTCACTATGTTCCGCCTCCCTAAGATAATTATATTTGTTTTACCAATAGCATTGATCGGAGTCGTATCTTTACATGCACAACGAGATGCCACCATAATTTGCGACTTCATCCTCTCAAGATCTGATAGCATTAAAAAAAAACTCGTACGCAGGCTCGGCATAATGTAATCTACTGTAAAAAACATCATGGGAAAGCTTGGTGAACTCTGTTATGACTGATACCCCCATAAAAAAGTATGGTATAATGTGACACAAAATCACTAACGACGTCAAATTTTTTTCAGATACAGACAAAATTGCAGATCTATAAAAACAATTTGACAAGGTTGACAGGTGAAATTGACCATCATGGTTAGGTTAGGGTCTCAAGGTGAGGGTTCCTATTTTCAAAATTAATGTATTGTCTTATGGGGCTCAAGTTTAAGAGCGCCTGTAGGCGTGATGGAGTGTCTGTTAGTGAAATAAGTTTAATGAAAAAATTTCTTGACATTTTAGTTGACTGTAGTATCAGTATCAGGATCAACTGATGTATCTTGTTCTTGATTGACCCGACCTGAACAGAGTATTCAGGAATAAGTGCAGAAAATCTATTCGATCGAAAGGTGTAAAGCACAATACCATTGTCTTTCCGAGCCTTTTCCATTAGTATCATCAAGTTTGCTGTGCGATATCTGTTTAGTTAGTTAATGGAAAACCTTGCATGACAAAAATGTCCCTATAAATAATAATCCGGTATCTAGGTAGGTACCGGTCTTAACGGATTATTATTTATATGGAGAATTACAAATTTGGGCCCTTTGTTTCCATTATTCTTTTATAAATGTGTACATAGTAGGTATATTATTATATCATTAATATAAAAAACTCGATAAACCAAAAAATTAACCAAAATAAATAAATAAATAACCCACCGACATCAGCAATCTCATAACATAACCCTTAACCTGACTTTTTTACAGTTCAGCTGGCCGCTGGCCTGGCGCTCTTGTGTAAGAAATGTTAAAACTAATACGCGACGTACGTCCATGGAAAATGGACATTTTAATTTAAAATCATTTGATTTGTATATTTAACTCATAGGTCTAAAAAACAATTTGGATTTGAATTGTAGAGAAACATGTTGAAAGTTTGACGTATAAATAGTAAGAAATGCCTTGACTTGAAAGAAATGACTTAATTGCATGTGTAAGATTGGAAAAAAAGTTATTAGTGTATGAAACGTTGTAGGTACCATAGCCCGAAAGACGGATAAGATTTGAGAAAGATTTTTCTTGAACCAAAGCCAAGCATCGTCATCAACAGCTCCAGCAACAGTTTCTTAATAACTAATATTCCGACATTGAAAGCTCTCACAAGTGGGAAATGTATTTAATTATAATTATTTTCACTCAAAGTGCAAATATTTATGAATATTCTTAATGATGATATATTTCTTTCATTTACTGAACGAGAAAAAACAACATATTTTTAATTACGAAATTCGTTTGAAATGTAACATTAATTACCAGTCTTATTTACTAAATTCCTTTTATAGAGAATATGGTCTTAAAGTTGCGTGCTCGATGTTTTATAGTCGGCATTAATAAGTATAAGAATTTTTAATGTCTTTAATCACCAACCATATTTCTATAGCAACACTGCAAAATATCGCGGCTTTTATGGCTACAAAGAGGTAAAGGAAAATTAAACTATTCACAGCCTAGCATTAATTTACGCGTACTTTACACAAATTTCCATGTTCCCGTCATTAAAAAGAAGGATGGCGGTGCGGATTAGCATTGGCTTTCTCTTTCTGAAGAGAGGTCTTGCACTGTTATTATTTGCTGAATTCGCGAGTACACTTACGGCGTGACAGGACAATTGGATCTGA
>CAXKVY010007994.1:0-17500 GCA_964058915.1 Tetropium fuscum
AGTTTGTATTTGTAGTCTCGCAAGTACGGTTATTTTAGTTGTGTTGTTTACGGTTGTGAAATAAGTTTTAAATCTATTATAAGAATGGCAGCAGCCAGAGACCAGATAAATCCACCATTATCGCCAATTAAGAAGAATAAAAGAGGCCAGGTAAAGAAATATAATAATAAATATGTTTTATTTAATACGCATACTATTCACCACCAGTAACCGTGGTCAATGATTTATTTTTGTTTTTAATTTTAGGTCGTGCATCAAAGGCAAAAAATAATTATAATAAATTTACAACTGCGCATCGTTGGGCTAGAAAAGGAGAAATATAACAAATATATAATCGATGAAACGGCCAAAGAACAGAATAAGATTGTACTCAGACTTCCACCGTATCATTGTGAACTGAACCCTATTGAAATGGTTTGGTCGATGGTCAAGGGGTACGTGAAAACTAACAATAAATCTTTCAAATTACCAGAGGTGAAACGATTGCTTGAAGAAGGCATTGTACGAGTAACATCTGAACATTGGAAGAATTTCATTCGTCACATTATAGAGGAAGAACATAGGTTTTGGGAACTTGACCATATTGTTGACAGTTTAATCGATGAAATCCCACCACTAATAATTCACGTAAATGGTCAAAGTGATTCTGATAGCAGCGATACAGACTAATTTAAATTTATAATTATATGAAACAATGTACTATTGTTGTAGCTAAATATTAAAAAAAATCATAAAATGTCTATTTTGGGAATATTTAGGGTTTATATTACTTTCATATCGCTCATACATTTATAATAAATTTATGTTAAATAAATAAAATGTTTTCATGTTTCCAAAATAAAATTGATTTCACCTACTTACGAATTTATTTCATCGAATGACGGTCCTGCGTAGCTCGTTACAGAGCCCCTCCTCTTTAGTCGCCGATGCGCAAAGCAAGTCCATTCTCTCGTTGGATAGAGTATAGATCCAGCATCTTCAATGGCATCAATAGTTATATGTAATAATTCTTCGCGGCCACAAGCACCGCTGATACCCATAATTATGATTATATCTGTACCTTATAAAGTAAATTTGTTTCGTTATCAGCATCTTGAATGAATTTATTGATATCATCCCTTTATAAAACTTTATATTTCTTTCCTCGCTATCCGAGGCTTTTGTTCTTAATAAGCAGGACCAATTTTGAAAACCTTTTTTACATGTTTCTTGTCGCACCATTCACGAAATTGGTCATATGTTTTCTCATATGTTAACTTGGATTTGGCCGGTAACATATTAGATACTATTGCGAAAGTATTGCGATACTTTCTCAGATATATCTGATGAGGTATCACGACCACTATCATAATCAACATATACCATTATATCACAGCTAATATTGAATAATATTTTCAAGACAACAGTCGTTTAAAAGCGATAGCTTATCGGGACAAAAAACCACGTCAAGATGTATTGGAATCGTCCGTTCTGCGGTTATATCTCCCACGACAACAGGGAGGCCGTGGACTTGGGATTGGAGTGTATCCACAACAGAGTAACTCTGGACACAGCCTGTAAAATCATCAGGAGTTCGGATCCCCTACTCCTCATGGCAAAGACTGCAACTACACTTCGTTTTCGGCAGCACAGGGATAAGCCATTGAACGGAGTTTACTATAGAAATATAGAAGACTTAGGCTTACCCCAAAAGCTGACCTTGAGCTTTTTGAGGTCAGCTGGACTGAAGTCAGAGACCGAAGGTTTTATATTAGCTTGCCAAGATGGTGTATTAAACACCCTGGTCTAACGAATCCGCGTGATGGGTATAGAAGTGCCTGACGTCAGCTGCAGAGCATGTCGTCGGGCCCCAGAGACCATTATGCATTTGCTGTTAGCTTGTCGAGCATATGCGGTCTCTGCCTATATCCACTGACATAACGCGGCATTACGAGTGCTGTATTACCACCTACGGTATAGATCAGACCCCGGTGTTACCCTTTGCTCCGGGGGATATTGAGTCCGTTGTGGGGATTGAGAGATCCCGGTTATACTGGAACTATTCATTCCCCACCGTGAGGCGGATACAAGCCAACAAACCTGACATAGTCCTCCTCGACCACCAACTCAAGACGATGTTCGTTATAGAGTTTTTGGCTCCGGCCGAGAAGAACATTGTCTTGAAAGAGGAGGAGAAACGGACAAAATATCGAGATTTACTCTTTGAACTCCGCAGGCTGTACCCGGGTTATTCTGTTAAAATAGTGGTTCTTATTATTGGCCCTCTCGGAGGTATGCGACAATCATTACTCTCAGAATTAAGAACCATCCCAACCAGATTAAGTCATCGCTGGGAAGATGCAGAAGGCCGTCATACTTGGCTCGTTACGTCTACTCAGGACACATGAATTGCGACCTGAATGACCGCTTACCCCGCGGACGTGGGGAGCGGTCGTTGAGTAACGAGGCTGGAGGGACTCCCTGGACTAGTCGGAGGCCAGGAGGGACTTGCCAGCACACAAAAAAAAAGAAATAGTAATAATAATATCCGATATCTAAAAAAAAATTACGAAATTTTTTTTTCCAATGTATTATCACTGGATAGGGCTGGAACCTTTGATGTAACTGTAACACTCGGAGTAGTTTCCACAAACCCCAAAACACTTTTACTTCGCTCGACGCGCGTTTCGCCAACCAAGTTGGGATCATCTGGAGACGATTAAAACTAATCTTAAACTACAAAATCTACCATATTTATACTATTTTTCCGGTGACGTCACTAATGATATCACCGTGAAATTTACGCGTGACTAATCACGCTTCAATCATCGGTTGCCAAGCAACGCGTAAAGCGGGCTATACGGGATAGGTCCCTTGTCGCTATTCATACTCCTATTACATTTTACAATTTCTATGCTCTCAAATGCATCCAACTGTCTATTATTGGTCACATTTCTAACTAATCTTAAATTACTAATATCTATTCTATGATTGTTGTCAAAAGCATGTTGTGCAACACTACACTTATCTGTTCTTCCATATTTTAGATGAGCCATATGTTCTTTAAATCTGGTGTTAATTGACCGTCTCGTTTGTCCAATATATTTTCGATCACAATCATTACAACTAATTTCGTAAATCCCGGACCTTTCATTTGGAACAATTTTATCCTTTGGATTGTCTAAAAGTTGTTGTAATTTGTTGCTCGACGAATGAATCGCTGTTATACCCACGTTTTTGAAAACCTTACTCAAACCACGAGTAAACCGGGGTTCGTACGGGATGGATACATATTTTGGAGCCTCTATATTCTTTTGAAAGGTCGTAGAATTACGAAGTGTATCCTTAAATTTACGCTTCCTAATTAGTTTTTCAACTATATCTCTAGGATAACCATTACTCACAGCTATATCTTTAATTAATACTTTTTCTTTTTCAAATCTCTCATTACTGAGAGGGAAACTTAGTAAACGATGGACAAGAAAATTGAAACTTGCCATTTTATGTTGATAGCAGTGGTGAGAGTCATTAGGGATATATCTGATCGTACTGGTATCTTTTCTATATATATCAAATTCTAACCTATTATCACTATTTTTAATTACTAATACATCTAAAAATGAAAGTTTTCCATTATTTCCTAGTTCATATGTAAACTTTACAGAAGTGAAGCGACTATTTAATTTGGAAATGAAGTTTTCTACATCCGCAATCTTAGTGTCAAACACGGCAAAAATGTCATCCACATACCTAAGCCAAATCCTAGGAAAATACTCGAATTCTTCTTTTGCTTCAGTTTCAAAACGACTCATGAAGACATTAGCAATGAAAGGCGATAAACAGTTACCCATTGCGGTTCCTTCATGTTGTTCATAAAACTTGTCATTGAAACGGAAGCAATTTTATTTCATACAAAGTTTTGTAAGGTTTATATATTCTTCTATTACTTCTCTTCTATAGTTGTTTAATTCGAGTAAATCCTCAAGATAGTCCAAGGTCTGTGAAATTGGTACACTAGGAAATAATGAACAAACATCAAAGGAAATCAAAATTTCACCCTCTTGCAATTGAATATTCTTGACCTTATCAATGAAATCATTCGAATTTTTAACTGAAAAACTAGGCTGTGCAATGGGCAAACTCTCAAATTCCTTAGTCAACCATTTTGATAAGTGGTAAGTCGGAGATCCAATAGACGATACTATTGGACGCACCGACTTCCCTGGCTTATGATTTTTTGGTAGACAATACAATCTAGGTACAGTAGGGTTAGATACACGTAACCTATTCTTAACAGGTGGAGTAATAAGGTTGTTACATGATTTGAGGACATTTTTTATTTCAGTGGTCATTCTTGGTAAAGGGTTTCTAGTAAGTTCTTTATAAGGACCATTACTAATTAGGTTGTTTACCCGTTCATAATAGTCCTCTTTATCTAAAATAACAACCTTATTACCTTTATCTGCTTTTAAATAAAAACAGTCTTTTTCGCGCAATCTTTTGATAGTCTTTCTAGGATTCTTTGAGCATGACAGAAAGTCATTGCCTACGTTAGTCATTATATTTTTAGAAATTTGGTTCCTACAAGCCACTCTGACGAAACCCTTGGATGAATCAGGCAGATATTGAATTGAACTTTCAATCCCTGCCACGACATCATCCAAAATCTTATCAGAAGGGGCTACAGCAAAGTTTAAACCCTTGTTTAGAAGGTCAAGTTCTTCTTTATCAAAAGAGTGTGACGAGTGATTTTCCACAAAAAAAAATAGTATAAATATGGTAGATTTTGTACTTTAAGATTAGTTTTAATCGTCTCCGGATGATGCCAACTTGGTTGGCGAAACGCGCGTCGAGCGAAGTAAAAGTGTTTTGGTGTTTGTGGAAACTACTCCGAGTGTCAATGTATTATCGTTTATTTAATATTGGTGGTAGAGTTCCGAGGGAGAGTGGGACTTTTTTTAAAAGCTGTTTCCTGCTCTTTAAGGATCTTCTTTTCGATTTCCGATATATGTAGTAGTTTTTGAAATATTTGCAAAAAACGAAACGCAACTTTTATAATTCTACATGCCCCGCTTAAAATTTTCCAAATAGGTCCGAATGTCATTCAGAATCGAACGAGCCCTAAATCATAATTTTCGGTAAAGGATAAGAGAAATTCACCAAAATGGCACTTGTAGAATAGACTAAATCCCCATTCCCATTTTAGAATTTACTTTTCGATCCTGAAATTGTCAAGAAAGGAACTGCTTAATTTGAATAGACTTACCTGAACATGATGAAAATCCATAAAGAAATGACCAGGGCCACCAACGATACGCCATATCCGATCACATGTAATTTGTTTATGAATGTGAGAAACTAAGAAAAAGAAACGATAATCATCATTAATTTATCACTCGGTATATATTCCTAACGATACATGCCTAACGTTATATGCCACGAGGGTGTTCAAAAATAAATAGATTTAATAAACATCAGCCTAGTAAACTTTGAGTAAGTATATTGCGGAGCCATACTGTTTTTCATGAAACATCCTTTTATTACTTTGCTACAAGAATACAATTTTAATAAATCATCCAGAGCATTATAGAAGGAATGTCAGTAAACAAAGTGGAGTATATTTATTGAACGTTTAACGAATTTCGGGAAGGCTTTTCATGTGGGTACTATCTCTATTGATTGCGTCAGGCTCCGCGTTTAGTATTTGGGAATATATTTTAAGTAGATATTTATTATGCAGATATATTAAAACTTTTCCGCTATTTTTTTGGTTACTTACTGGCAGAAAAAGTCGCCTATTCTCATTTTGTATACCCCATGACCCACACAACAACGTGTAACAGTTTTATTTGATTATTGAATCGATCTACGAAATGTATTCACTTTGAGAGCGGTTCAGAAAACTTTATGTGTTGCCCCGAAATCCAATATTCTTACTAAATCCCCATTCTCGCTAGGGTCGGCCCTTTAGAAAATTTGCAAAATTTAGTGGATTTTTTTTAAATGGAGATACCAAAAAAATTAATTATAAAACAGTCAGTACCTACAATAAAATATTATACATGCAAAGTCATGTCGCGATACCTCAAACTCTTCCTTGTTGACGCACTGCGTGTAATTGGACCACTCGCGGTCCTCCTTGTTCCTGAACCAAGTGCCGTTCTGCCAGCACTGCTTATACGCGAGCCTGGAGGGGTCGAATCCTAAATGCGGGATTTTTGGACAGGAGTGATTCGCCCTAGTCCCTGGTGGCGTTTCGGACCAGCACAGTTCCCCATGCAGCATGAAATATAATAACTTGTCGAACACCTCTGGGCAGTAGCCTGGAAAGTGACCAATTCATTTAAGCGGGTCATAATAAAGTTATATTAATAAAAGGTTTCGGGAAGAAATCAATCAAGAGTTCCCGAAGGGTCTAGTAGAATTGTCACTTGTTAGACCTAAACACAGTGGCGGCCACCTTATTTATTCGTAAAAATACATAAATATTAACTGTATCGGCTCCAGTCGGTTTTCGTTGAATCGCGCTTACCTGTTATGTCAGACAGCATGTATAGCGTGTTTTTCTAGGACAATTTCTATATTTGAATTAACAGATTTGTTTTGTTGTAGTTAACTTTTATTGCATATTGGATTAGTGTCTCTGTGGGCCGGTTTCACAATCATTGGTCAATTCTTCTGGTTAAGTTACCTATACCTTAAAGTTAACCAAAGAATTTACATCATAACTGTTTCACAACATTGTTTTTGCTTGTGGTTTACTAACCATAAGTATATTGTAATCTTTCATATGTTGGCAATGGTGATATTAAGGCAAGTCCATCAGTTTCCATATTACTACTGTCAAGGTGACAGAATATGGAAAATAAACACCGATAAACGCGCAAAATTTTGGTTATAAGGTATTTATAAATATACATAGTAAGTAAAAACTATTTTAATATTAATGTAATGTTTCTTTCTACAACATTTCGCGTTCTTATCTGTGATTCATTAAATAATGCCTCGGTTTCATTATTGACTCGTTGAAGGGGAGTAATCAAATATGTTTTGATTGGATAACCACTGTCTCCAACGATAACATTATCCCCATAATTACCCATTTCAAAACGCGCACACAACCCTGAATTTCTAAATATGTGTGCATCGTGAGCATCGACCTCGCAACAATATCTCTTATTTTGAGATGTGGATCTCCAACAGTTTGAACATTCAGGGAAAAGAATTGTTTCCGGTTACGAAATATTTCTGGATTGTTACCACCAGGTGATTGTAATTTAATGTGTGTGCAGTCTATAGCTCCTATGCATCTAGGAAACCTGGCAATATCGAAAAAAGCTTGTCTTATATCATTAACTTCTTCGCCTTCAGGCGTTTTGATATATCTGTCCCGTAGAGAGGCTATTTCCACACTAACTCTTCTAATAGTTCTGCCGGCCGTTGCTTTGCTAACTCCACCAGAATCTCCTGCAACTCTAAGGAAGGAAAAAACCATTGCTATAAAAGTTTAATGCAAGTAAGAGGTGTTGACTTGCGGACAAACAATCATTCCTAACTTTATTGGTCTTCACTCAAATGTGTAACAAAGAAGCAAAATGTTGCAAGTACGGCGAACAACCCGTTTTTTTATTCATTACAAAGTAAGCCTACAATTCGAAGGTGTCCGTGGAAAACAGACGCCACAACAATTGAACAATTATTGCTAATACTCATAGCTGTCAGAATTCATTTGATACAGCTTCAAAGTAGTTGTGTTCTTTAAAAATGGGCAAAGGAAAGGTTATGGATGACAAAATTCGTTCACTTATTATTAAATTTTTTCAATTGTGGGAAGTCAAACTCGGAAATTGCAGATTTATTAGAATTATCGCGGTATAGTGTAAGAAATATAGTTAGAAGATATAAAATGCAGTGGCGGCTATTCAGGTGAAGTAGGTGAGGTGCCTCTTCACCAAAAATTCAGCCAATGATCGAAATAAATCTTTCCTTGTGCACCTAGCCGATTTATTTAATCATTCGTTGTAAAATATATTGCGTATTTCGATAATTCTATTGCTATTACAAACGTAATATGTCACATATAACACGCGACTGTAACGCTCCGGCGCGTTCGTTTCCTTGTGAATCTTGTAGATCTCGGCCGGCTGAACTGAATACTTTAAGACACCTGGCATTCAAGTCTGCACCTATATAGTGCGTTGCCATGGTAACGGTGACGTCACGGCCCATGCTTGTCTCTACCGCCCGGCTTCGATGAAGATATCGATCGGATATACTCTGTTCTCTTCACTTGCAGTCATTGCATTTGTCCTCGCACGTTGCGCTGTTTGTGTTTACATATTGTGGCAGGCAACTACCCCGTTGCAACTCTGTTACAAACTACAATAAATGCAGCCCATCATCTTCTTCAAATCGACAGGGTTGATTGATTGGAAAATAAAAAATAATTTGATTTGAAAGTATATACGAAGGTATATATGAGAAGCTGCCCTCCCCTTCCGCTCCTTCGCTTGGTAAAGGCAAGGAGAGACAGAGAAGACACTAGAGTATTGTGTGTATTTATGTATTACATTCTCGATATATATATACATATAGCATATTTGATTTGTACAGATGTATGATGGCGTTTGCTCGTTTCAACTCATCAGCTTAGGTTTGAAAAAACTCCGTTGGATCGCATTTTCGGGCCTCGGGCCCATGGACACTTTTGATCAGCATCGATTTTTGCATGATATCCTGGAATATGGGATATTTTCACCGAGGGCCATTTTCCGTATGTTCCGCGCGGGGTCCTTTATTGTAGGATCTCATTGAGCATGAAAAAACAGTTACCGTTGTCATAGCAATTACTCACTATTTCACCCTATTATTGTGTCATTAAGTGTCAGTAAGAGAGTGTTAGAGACTGTTACGTAAAATGCCTCGAATAAACCCTGTACAAATAGCAAGATTAGTTGCAACCAAAATTAGGTGTGTCACTTTTTTTTGGAACTGGGTGTATAAATAAACACTGTGGCCGAAAATATACTATACATGATTGTAATATTATTCCTCCTGGGCTCAGACATATTTATGTGGTATAAATTACTATGAATTTAATAGTTAATTAACGGCTACACAATAAAATGAGAAACATGAGACATTTAGTTTTCAATTCATCACGAAATATCAACAGAAACTTTTAAGGGGGAAACTCATGCAAAACAGGATTGATAACATGGAATTCACACATCGCTTACCGGGAGTTTGGGGCTTATTTCCGCAGTTCTTGAACACATCACTTCTGTTTAGGGCTATGTTTAAGAGATCGGTGCCGTTCGTTTCATTCATGGCGATTGGAATCTGAAAATAAATCACTGCATCAGTACCAAACTAAGAACGCTCTAAAGTTATCTAATATTTACGCAAAACGATGCTGCAGTTTTCGAAATTTGCGATTGTTTACTTATACCCTCTAATTAAGTAGAGCGTTATGTACAGCTGTAAAGCCCTTGCATTTATGGTATTGTTTTTAGTGTTGAAAACACTCATAAGAAGCCTAGTTCGAGTATTCCATCGTTAAGAAATCGTAAAGATTCGAGCGATACGCTGCGGGGTCTTATATCATACGATGTGGGTGTTTATAATTCTAACACGTTGATTAAACAAACGTCCCAGTATTTGTGACAACTGATTCATTTAGAGAAGATTTAAAAATAAAACTAACATGGTAAATTTAACATGTCTCCTATGTCAAGTTTTAGGTTTTCCATAAATATTTGCTCTCTTTTATTGTATAAATAAGCATTTATTAAGACTCGGAGTAGTTTCCACAAACATCAAAACACTTTCACTTCGCTCGACGCGCGTTTCGCCAACCAAGTTGGCATCATCCGGAGACTATTTTATGGTGAAATCATTAGTCACACTTCAATGATTAGTTGCTAAGCAACGCGTAAAGCGGGCTATGCGGTATAGGTTCCTTGTCGCTATTCATACTACTTTTACATTTTATAATTTCTATGCTCTCAAATGCATCCAACTGTCTATTATTGGTCACATTTCCAACTAATCTTAAATTACTAATATCTATTCTATGATTGTTGTCAAAAGCATGTTGTACGACACTAGACTTATCTGTTCTTCCATATTTTAGATGAGCCATATGCTCTTTAAATCTGGTGTTAATTGATCGTCTCGTTTGTCCAACATATTTTCCACCACAATCATTACAACTAATTTCGTAAATCCCAGACCTTTCATTTGGCACAATTTTATCCTTTGGATTGTCTAAAAGTTGTTGTAATTTATTACTCAACGAATGAATCGCTGTTATACCCACGTTTTTGAAGACCTTACTCGAACCACGAGTAAACCGGGTAATATTTACGCAAAACGATGCTGCAGATTTCGAAATTTGCGATTGTTTACTTATCCCTCTAATTAAGTAGAGCGTTATGTACGGCTGTATAGCCCTTGCATTTATGGTATTGTTTTTAGCGTTGAAAACACTTATAAGGAGCCTAGTTCGAGTATTCCATCATCAAGAAATCGTAAAGATTCGAGCGATACGCTGCGGGGTCTTACACCATACGATGTGGGTGCTTATAATTCTAACACGTTGATTAAACAAACGTCCCAGTATTTGTGACAACTGATTCATTTAGAGAAGATTCGTCTGCATATTATTGGTAAATTTAACATGTCTCCTATGTCAAGTTTCAGGTTTTCCATAAATATTTGCTCTCTTTTATTGTATAAATAAGTCGCATTTATTAACACTCGGAGTAGTTTCCACAAACACCAAAACACTTTCACTTCGCTCGACGCGCGTTTCGCCAACCAAGTTGGCATCATCCGGGGACTATTTTATGGTGAAATCATTAGTCACGCTTCAATGATTAGTTGCTAAGCAACGCGTAAAGCGGGCTTGTCGCTATTCATACTACCCTTGTCGCTATTCATACTACTTTTACATTTTACAATTTCTATACTCTCAAATGCATCCAACTGTCTATTATTGGTCACATTTCTAACTAATCTTAAATTACTAACATCTATTCTTTGATTGTTGTCAAAAGCATGTTGTACGACACTAGACTTATCTGTTCTTCCATATTTTAGATGAGCCATATGCTCTTTAAATCTGGTGTTAATTGATCGTCTCGTTTGTCCAACATATTTTCGATCACAATCATTACAACAAATTTCGTAAATCCCGGACCTTTCATTTGGAACAATTTTATCCTTTGGATTGTCTTAGCGTTGTTTTAATTTATTACGCGACGAATGAATCGCTGTTATACCAACGTTTTTGAAGACCTTACTCAAACCACGAGTAAATTTTCTGTGACATTCATTCATATAACCATTGAAAAAGAAAATATGCATCTGATTCGATTGGTTTTGGACTTTGAATTAAATGAAATGGTACGAATGAATTCCCATCTCACTCGACCATCCTATACCCTTGAGTCTCGTAGGCACCGAGTATTATTTACTTCGCTCCGTTTTAATTATTTATTTACTTCAGTGGTTCTACGTTCAAAGAAAGATTTCAGAAACCATAAAACATTAAAATAATAAACACGCCTTGTAAAATTATATTTACATCAAAAAAATTAATATTAATATTTAATTTATAATAACAAGCACGGAAGGCGATATTTATAGAACATTCGTTTCTAGGATAAGGTAAGTTTATCCCGAAGTCTGAGCTATATTCGATCGTAGCTAAACAGTATAAAAACTCTCCATCCAAAGGTCATTCTTGCTCCTTTTATGATGGCCCTTTTCATCGCATTCTAGCGCGTTACATTTTCAAATATAAAATTAAAGACAATGCGCGATATATTTTTTCTACCATCTACTACTGTCATTTGGGGCGAAACCGGAACTAACATCTCGCACTTTTCTCCTCTGAGAAAATTCCTTTGCTGATAGAATGTAATACCGTCACGTCAGCGACAAACACATTTTATATTTTCTAGGTTATTTAAGGACGCTAAATACAAGCCCACATTTGTAACCCTTAAACGCCTTATATTGTTCGCTCTGGAAAATACGAATGAGCAAGGCGCCGTGAATTACCAAATTTTGAAAAATTTCAAAATAGTTATTTTTGTATTAAGTACGTAAAATGAGTCGAGTTTTAAATTGTCTCGAATGTGCCATGAAAACACGAATCTTATACACGAAATACAAACAACATTTTTTGTACAACTGTTAATGTGAATTTACATCGTCCGAAATATATTAAAAATAAATACTTCCAATACATCTTGACGTGGTTTTTTACCCCGATCAGCTATTGCTTCTGGAATCTGGAATATGTCCGGAGTGCGGATCGAGATCCGCTGCACTTAGGCCCCATTGGGCCCCTTGTGCTTCCTCCGTGAGGGAAATGTCTCCCTAGGTCATCGACCAGCCCAATGTTGTACAAAAGGTGATGATGTTGCCCAGGGGCATTTCCCTCAAATTGGCCATAGAAGGCCAACGTTCCCCCAATATGGATTCTCTGGTCGATGACACGGCGGGACATTCGGAAAGTACATGCTCGATCGTTTCATCTTCTTGTTCACATCCTCTGCAGATGGGTGTATCACTTTGTCTCATGTTATAGAGGTGTTTCCTTACCCGGCAGTGTCCGGTTAGGATTCCTGTAACAAATCGCAGTTTACCCCTGGACATTGCCAGATAGTTCCCCGCCGTCTCTTCGCCGGGATATCTCAAGAGATTTCTGTCCAGCTGACAGCTACTTGTTTCATCCCATAACGTCTTAAATTTTATGTGGGTGTTTTCCTTTATTAATTGAAGTTTCGCTGCAACTGGTAGCGTACTTGAAGGACCAGGCCCAAGGATACTCAGGTTGGCTGCCTTCTTGGCCGGTTTGTCAGCTTCTATATTGCCGTTGCATTGTGAGTGTCCTTTGACCCAGCACAGGCATATGTTATTCATCTGACATGCTCTCACAAGTGCTTGGTGACATTCCCATGTTGATCCTTTAGTTATTTTATAATTTTTCAGGGCCAGTAGTGATTGTCTACTATCTGTGCAGATTCTTATTGTCTTGCCCGTTATTTCTCTGCGAGCAATCTCTTGTGCGGCTATGGTTATACCAGCGAGTTCTGTTTGTACTACACTGGCATTTTTATCCATAGTCCAGCTGCATCGGAGTCGCAGATTCCTGGAATATATACCACAGCCTGCTCCATCCTTTTTCTTTGATCCGTCCGTGAAGACATAGTTTACACCTTCAACGCCGGCCTCGTTGAAGGTGTAAAGCCTCAGCTATTGCTTTTAAACGACTGTTGTCTTGAAGATATTATTCAATGTTTTCAGTAAAATCGTATTCGAATTTTTTCCTGTCGGAAAATAAATCCGAAATACTTCTCTTTTCCATACATGTTATCCTTAATGTTATCAATACTTCCAATCACTTCAATTTCAAGTTATTTTCAAGAAGATGGATGTTGATTATGATAGTGGTAATGATACCTCATCAGATATATCTGAGAAAGCAAATGCAATAGTATCTAATATGTTACCGGCCAAAACCAAGTTAGTATATGAGAAAACATATGACCAATTTCGAGAATGGTGCGACAAGAAACATGTAAAAAAGGTTTCTGAAAATGTGCTTATATGCTATTTTGAGGAAAAATCAAAAATTATAAAACTTTCTACGTTATGGAGTGTCTACTCAATGTTGAAAATTACATTGAATGTTAAGAAAAATATTGATATAAGGAAGTTTTCAAAATTGGTCCCGCTCATTAAGAACAAAAGCGTCGGATACCGAGGAAAGAAATCTAAAGTTTTATCAAGGGATGATACCAATAAATTTATACAAGATGCTGATAACGAAACAAATTTACTTTATAAAGTACAGATATAATCATAATTTTGGGTATCAGTGCTTGTCGTCGCGAAGAATTTTACATATAACTATTGATGTTGAAGATGCTGGATCTATATTGATTGTTAAAATACCTGATAAGCTATTGCGCAAGAACGTTTACTGTTTCAAATTCTGATTATATTGAGATATACCGCAAGTATAGAGCATTGCGGCCGCCTCATACAAAAAGTAACAGATTATTTTTAAAATATTCGAGAGGAAAATGTATTAACCAACATGTTGAGAAAAATAAAATAGGAGAAATTGCCAGCTTGATTGCAAAATGGCTTGGAAAAGACATTTTCCGTCGACCGTTTATTAACGAGGTTAATTAATTTATACAAAATCGTTTATTAATGACCCCTATTAATGCATGATTTTCTATTAATAAACGATTTTAGTGAAACATACGCATAAATTTAAATTTCCAAATCAAGATGCCGTGTCTTTAATCTGTCACTGTCAGTAATGTCACGCTTAATATTTGAAATATAATTTTGTAAAACACCTTCTTCTGTTTCCATACTTTCTGACAATGGTGCACAGTAGTTTCTGACAGTGGTAATGGATTTTTCAGCCATTAAACAACTTGGTTGAAAATCCACTGCTGTTGCAGAAGGATATATTGAAAATTCACTACAAAATGAAGTTGTCATAGCTAAAAAATCTTCTGTGAAACTCATAAAAACTCCTCTTACTAGTTCTACCAGCGCCGAAACAATCATCCAAGATAATGACATAAACGTAAATTTATATTCAGAATACTTATCATAAAACTGATCATTTATCTATACAAACCCAAATCAGATTTGTTACTTTATAATAATCAATGAATAATTGAATTTGTACTTAAGTTAAAATAAGTTTTTCTCCACTTTATTCAAAGTAAAGTCGACGGAAAAATTTTGTAACTAACTCGTATATTAAAACGCGATTAATACACTAGTTCGTTAAATAACTATTATAAGAGCTACACAGGTCACTGTTTCAGGAGAAGCTCTGTAACTCTTCTGGCCAATGCAGGGGGCAACATTACATCCATAAAACGTCACGGTGGCTGGAAATCTGCCTCCGTAGCAGTAGCATTTATAGAAGATAGTTTGAATAACAAAATTGAAATTTCTAACAAAATATTGAATTGTCCATCTTATTCCAAACAAATTAAAATATCTGAGAAAATGGAATCAATTCTTCATGAAATATCTAAGTTCTGATCAGCAGCAACATGGAACATGGAACAGCACAAGTAATTCTTCAAACTTTACTGTCACGTATTATTCCACTTTTTTCACGGTAAAAAAAAAGTAAACATTTACACATCAATAGAGATGCAGAAATGTCATATATTGATTAATAATTAGTATTAATATATTTAGTATTAATATAATTAGTATTTATAATTAGTATTAATATAACAAAGTATTATTATTGTGGACCAAATGATTGAAAACATGTAGTGATTGCACAACGGAGAGACACCTGATAAGTTTGCAATATACTTACACTGTCTCTACCCTAGTGCCTCTTTTCCCTTGGCACCAATTCTATGAACATTTAATTCTTGTAGGTATGGAAGTTCACTGCTGAGCATGAGTTCTCTATGGTCCGTTAGAGAAGGTTCAATTAGCTTCTCAATTTTTAAAGACTATTGTGCTTGACCATTGAAATTATATGGAATGGCAAATGGATATAATAATCTTAGTGTGGTGGTAGTATTTATAACTATGGAAGATTTGATATGTGAGAGATAAAACATAAGCTGAATACACAGAGAAGTATTTATTATTAAATATGGAAGCATTGTATTGTCACGAGGATAATTAATTTAAGCTAAACAACACAGCAAAGAAAAATTTATATCTGCAAGTCAAATTGCAGCAGGAAGTGTGATTATAAACATAGACAATAAAATAAATAGAATTGCTATCACTGCTGTATGCGGTCGTGCATTATCTTGCATTAAGAGGAATTATTCGCCAATGTAAGGTGCAAATGGGACCACGAATGTTCATTCAAGATCTCTATGTATCTAACTGCATTTAGAGATTGCCGTGGTGGAAACACAAATCATTTTGTACGGGCATCGCTGGTAATTCCACCCTATACCATTAGTGAACCACCGCCAAAACTCTCCCTTTCACTGAACATACCATCTTCGTATCTTTCCCCACGCCTTTTCCAAACCCTCCGACGCCCGTCTACTGATCTCAACATGAATCTTGATTCGTCAGTGAATAAAACTTGAGTCCATTTGCAACTCATATTCCAAACAAGATGAATTCGAGCAAAATCCAAACGAGCTACTCGATGTCGTCGAAGTAATCGCATTCCAATAGCAGGTCTTCTTGTGATAAAACCGAGACTCCTGAATCTCCGACAAATTGTTCGATCTGACACAACTGTTCCTCGTGCGTTTCTTAAATTTCGGTTTGTGATCACAGCTATTTGATAGGAATTCCTCGATATTTGCAGACCAATAAATCGATCGTCAATATTTTGCATAATGCTACCGAACCTAAACTACCCGAACCTGGACGTCTGCTGCATTGGCCCGTTTCTCGGTAGCGCTGGATCGCTCTTCGGACAGTTGCTTCTGGTAGACCAACAATACGAGTTGCATATCTTTGACTCCTTCCATCTTCTACCAAAGCCACAACTCTAGCTACTTGAATTGGACTAATTTGCACTGGCATTTTCTTTTAGAACGTTAACTGAATTCTTTTTCACGAGAATTTCAACTGAATCTGTTGACGTTTCAGTGTTAACCGTTACCATAGCCTCCTTGTTAAATATCAAACTTAATAACACCTGTGACGCTCTTAGCTTCGGTGCGGAGGTTTTATCTCGAGCGCCACTGTCTCTTTAGAGTGCAGACAGACCACAGGCAGTATCTGTAGGGGCCCCGGATAACTTTTGTGGAGAAGGGCGGAAGCCAGGTCACGTGATACACCGATAGGCCTTGTATTACCCTATCTTCAAGAAGAACACCGGTTTATGATTACAACAGATTTTATTTACAGAATCTATTATCTCGGTCACACAGGTATTTACATATATACAGAGGGTATTCAGTCTGCCTATAGCGAGTTACGTCATGGGGATGAAAAGCGTTACGAATAGAGGCTTAAAGCGGGATAACAAAGGGGCGGCGAGTGAAAACAAATGGTACTACTTTAGTAAGCGGAGGAAGCAATAATACTACAGTAAAGCGTGCAGCGTGTAGGAAATCCAAACTTTCGCGGATATGATGTATGCGGACTAGTTTTGTCGGAAGTTGCTTGCGTGACTCAGGTAGCCTGTGGAGTCCCTGCTGCATGCAGAATGCTCAGCAGAAGGGTGGATGCAAAATGCGACAACCCGAAGGGTGCAGGATGCTACGACCCGAACTACAGCCTATTGAGTGAACCCAAACGATTTCCACGTAGACTTGGCTACGATTTCGATGACCGAATAGTGAAAACTGCGTGCGTGACCCAGGTAGCCTGTGGAGTCCCTGCTGCATGCAAAATGCTCAGCAGAAGGGTGGATGCAAAATGCGACAACCCGAAGGGTGCAGGATGCTACGACCCAAACTACAGCCTATTGGGTAAACCCACACGATTTCCACATGTATTTAACTACGAGTTCGGAGACTGGATTTCC
>CAXKVY010007995.1:0-2500 GCA_964058915.1 Tetropium fuscum
ATCCTTAATGTTATCAATACTTCCAATCACTTCAATTTCAAGTTATTTTCAAGAAGATGGATGTTGATTATGATAGTGGTAATGATACCTCATCAGATATATCTGAGAAAGCAAATGCAATAGTATCTAATATGTTACCGGCCAAAACCAAGTTAGTATATGAGAAAACATATGACCAATTTCGAGAATGGTGCGACAAGAAACATGTAAAAAAGGTTTCTGAAAATGTGCTTATATGCTATTTTGAGGAAAAATCAAAAATTATAAAACTTTCTACGTTATGGAGTGTCTACTCAATGTTGAAAATTACATTGAATGTTAAGAAAAATATTGATATAAGGAAGTTTTCAAAATTGGTCCCGCTCATTAAGAACAAAAGCGTCGGATACCGAGGAAAGAAATCTAAAGTTTTATCAAGGGATGATACCAATAAATTTATACAAGATGCTGATAACGAAACAAATTTACTTTATAAAGTACAGATATAATCATAATTTTGGGTATCAGTGCTTGTCGTCGCGAAGAATTTTACATATAACTATTGATGTTGAAGATGCTGGATCTATATTGATTGTTAAAATACCTGATAAGCTATTGCGCAAGAACGTTTACTGTTTCAAATTCTGATTATATTGAGATATACCGCAAGTATAGAGCATTGCGGCCGCCTCATACAAAAAGTAACAGATTATTTTTAAAATATTCGAGAGGAAAATGTATTAACCAACATGTTGAGAAAAATAAAATAGGAGAAATTGCCAGCTTGATTGCAAAATGGCTTGGAAAAGACATTTTCCGTCGACCGTTTATTAACGAGGTTAATTAATTTATACAAAATCGTTTATTAATGACCCCTATTAATGCATGATTTTCTATTAATAAACGATTTTAGTGAAACATACGCATAAATTTAAATTTCCAAATCAAGATGCCGTGTCTTTAATCTGTCACTGTCAGTAATGTCACGCTTAATATTTGAAATATAATTTTGTAAAACACCTTCTTCTGTTTCCATACTTTCTGACAATGGTGCACAGTAGTTTCTGACAGTGGTAATGGATTTTTCAGCCATTAAACAACTTGGTTGAAAATCCACTGCTGTTGCAGAAGGATATATTGAAAATTCACTACAAAATGAAGTTGTCATAGCTAAAAAATCTTCTGTGAAACTCATAAAAACTCCTCTTACTAGTTCTACCAGCGCCGAAACAATCATCCAAGATAATGACATAAACGTAAATTTATATTCAGAATACTTATCATAAAACTGATCATTTATCTATACAAACCCAAATCAGATTTGTTACTTTATAATAATCAATGAATAATTGAATTTGTACTTAAGTTAAAATAAGTTTTTCTCCACTTTATTCAAAGTAAAGTCGACGGAAAAATTTTGTAACTAACTCGTATATTAAAACGCGATTAATACACTAGTTCGTTAAATAACTATTATAAGAGCTACACAGGTCACTGTTTCAGGAGAAGCTCTGTAACTCTTCTGGCCAATGCAGGGGGCAACATTACATCCATAAAACGTCACGGTGGCTGGAAATCTGCCTCCGTAGCAGTAGCATTTATAGAAGATAGTTTGAATAACAAAATTGAAATTTCTAACAAAATATTGAATTGTCCATCTTATTCCAAACAAATTAAAATATCTGAGAAAATGGAATCAATTCTTCATGAAATATCTAAGTTCTGATCAGCAGCAACATGGAACATGGAACAGCACAAGTAATTCTTCAAACTTTACTGTCACGTATTATTCCACTTTTTTCACGGTAAAAAAAAAGTAAACATTTACACATCAATAGAGATGCAGAAATGTCATATATTGATTAATAATTAGTATTAATATATTTAGTATTAATATAATTAGTATTTATAATTAGTATTAATATAACAAAGTATTATTATTGTGGACCAAATGATTGAAAACATGTAGTGATTGCACAACGGAGAGACACCTGATAAGTTTGCAATATACTTACACTGTCTCTACCCTAGTGCCTCTTTTCCCTTGGCACCAATTCTATGAACATTTAATTCTTGTAGGTATGGAAGTTCACTGCTGAGCATGAGTTCTCTATGGTCCGTTAGAGAAGGTTCAATTAGCTTCTCAATTTTTAAAGACTATTGTGCTTGACCATTGAAATTATATGGAATGGCAAATGGATATAATAATCTTAGTGTGGTGGTAGTATTTATAACTATGGAAGATTTGATATGTGAGAGATAAAACATAAGCTGAATACACAGAGAAGTATTTATTATTAAATATGGAAGCATTGTATTGTCACGAGGATAATTAATTTAAGCTAAACAACACAGCAAAGAAAAATTTATATCTGCAAGTCAAATTGCAGCAGGAAGTGTGATTATAAACATAGACAATAAAATAAATAGAATTGCTATCACTGCTGTATGCGGTCGTGCATTATCTTGCATTAAGAGGAATTATTCGCCAATGTAAGGTGCAAATGGGACCACGAATGTT
>CAXKVY010007995.1:7500-11319 GCA_964058915.1 Tetropium fuscum
ATTTCAAACTTGGCTGGCGATTTTTCTCGTGGCTTACTCACATTAGGTGGTAGGTAAACGTGAAAACGCATAAAACTCTTTCATCTCCAATGATATAATCTGATACCGATCGATAGACCGTTCCACAATATTTACTATTTATTTATTGAATTCGTGTGTAGATACTTGGGTAAATTATAAATAAAGGGTCCGCCAATAAGCGCGCTCGATCTTTAAAAAGAAATAAAGCAAGTTGTGTGAGAGGTATAAATGAAATTTATTTTTTGTTTGAAAGAGTATTCGAAGGCATTATGTATGGAAAATAATATCGGTCAAATGTCCACCTCGGCTTCGCTGGGTGGCGCGCATACGAGAAGTCCAATTTTCAATGACTCTGGCGCACAAATCGGGCTGTATTTCATCGATGGCGTGGCGTATGTTGACTTTGAGGGCATCAGTGTTTTGTGGTTGGTTTGCGTAGACCTGTGATTTAAGAAAACCCCACAAGAAATAGTCTAGTGGGGTTAAATCGCACGATCTCGGTGGCCAGTTGATGTCGCCTCCGCGCGAGATAACCATTCCTCCGAAGCGCTCGTGCAGAAGATCCATTGTGGCGCGCGCTGTGTGGCTCGTAGCGCCGTCCTGCTGAAACCACATATCCTCGACATCCATATTGTCGATTTCATGCCAGAAAAAGTTCGTTATCATGGATCTGTATCGTTCGCCGTTTACCGTGATGGACACACCATCGTCGTTCTCGAAGAAATACGGCCCGATGATGCCTCCAGCCCAAAATCCACACCAAACAGTTACCTTTGCTGGGTGCATTGCGACCTGGTGGACCTCCTGTGGATTGTTCTCGGCCCAATAACGGCAATTCTGCTTGTTGACATTCCCATTTAACCAAAAATGTGCCTCATCGCTGAAGATGATTTTGCGACCAAAATCGGGGTCGACTTCCAACTGCTCTAAAGCCCAATCAGCGAAGATACGGCGCTGTCTATGGTCGTTTATTTTGAGCTCTTGTGTCAGCTGGATCTTGTACGGATGCATGCCCAAATCCAGATGCAAGATTCGGCGAAAACATCACGTTCACGGCGAAAACATCAACTTTCGGAAACATCACGTTTCCGAAAGGCGGAGTTCCTGTGCGCGACGTGAAATTGACTGTCGCGGATTTTCACGCACACTATCGCGCACAGCGGCGACATTCTGGGCAGATCGGACGTTTCGACGACGCGTCGGTGTTGGCTGATTATTCACCGAACCGGTTGCCTCGAATTTGTTAATCAAACGACGGATAGTCGACTCAGCAGGACGATCAATTGCACCGTAAAATTGGCGGAGCGCGCGGAACGTTGCTCGAACCGATGAATGATTTTCGTAATAAGTTTTAACGATTTGCACATGTTGCTCGCGGCTGAATTGGTTCATGGTGATTTGTGAAGATACACTGAATAATAACAACTACGTTTGCCAACTCTACCACAAACAACATGGCCGCCATGAGCTGTCAAAGATCGAGCGTCCCTATTGGCGGACCCTTTATTAGCAAACGGTCCTATCTTTTTAAATACCGTTGATTACGTAAATACGTATTTAAATAAAATTGAGTAGTTAATATTTTTTGTATTCACCATAATTTGACGTATTCACCGTGTTGTAATAAACATTGTTTTCGCTTATGAGCTGAACTGTTTTCATTTCACATTAGGTAGGTGGTAGGTAGCTTAGAAAAACAATAGACAAAACACGCTCACCATTGTTGACAGTTTAAAAGTAGGTATACGCGATGAAGTTATGTTGTTTGTGGCGTGAGGGTGTGTGTGTGTAATTACATAAATCAACTTAAAACCGCAAGGTGAGTAATTACTGAACATTTCTGTTATTAAACTACTGATTATGGATGTGAACGTTATTTGTGTTATTATAAAATTGCAATGCACACTGAGGACTGAGGCAAATCTGTAGTGAAAGATATCTGAATATTCGTTGTGATGTTTGAAAGTTCATGTGTATTTTTATTTCTAGAATTAAAACGGCTCTAGCTCCCGAAGAAAAGTGCTGATAACACCTCATCGGGCAAACTAAGGTAAATAACTACTGTTAAGTAATCCCCCTACTCTCCTAGTGAATACGGAATCCGTATATTTACGTATACGTTTACTGAATACTGCTTTGAATTTGAAAGATGCCTAGTTTAGATAGAGATGCCTAGTTCGATATGTTCTATCACAAATGTTGTTTATTTGGAACGCGAAAAGAAATCCTGAAATATTATAGATGTGTACCTACATAGCTCGTACCTACTCTATTTAAAAAAGGAATAGTTCATTGAAGCTAAATAGTGAGGTTATGTTTAACGTTTTGTTGTGCTGGGAATGAATAAATCGGATTAACTGTAATTTGGAAAACAAAAACCTTACAAAAATGAGATCAATGTTAAATATAATTTGCATTCGGTCATGTTATTGTCATGCCAGTATCTATCGATATTATTATATACTAAACCAACAAATTAGTACCAAAATGGTCATTAGTATTTTACTCAACTGCTTTTAACGCATCCACGCAACTTTTTTAACGTTTATATAATTCTTTGGCTTTTAAACTATTTGCTTAATAATGTCATTATTATTATATGTACCGGGTAAGTCTCTTAAGATTGATACCCCCCTTATCTCACTTATCCTTTGCCGATTTAACTCAATCAAAAAAAGGAGTAGACACGGTTTTTGATGAATTTTTATAATCTGAGCACGGATTTTAAAAATCTCGTAAGATATACAGGGTGGAAAATAAAACTTGATTTTTTTAAATGGATACGTATACTTTTAGACCAAAATAATGTCCTTAATTTTCTAAATCCAAAAATGTGTAATTGTTATATAATCACTCCACCTGTTCGTGAGATATTACTAAGAACTTATCACATTACGGGTGTCAATTATAAAATAAGAACATCAAGATACCTCTGGAAACAATGCATATTTGCATTGTTTATTTGTTGATAGATGTCATCCAGTTTTTTTGTGAGGTAGTAGTTCACTCTCTTAGATATTAGCGTAGAAAATACGTAGTGTTCGTAAAGAAGCAAGTTATTTTGAAAATGGTATATTCATTGGAAGAGCGAAAAGAGTTACTTGAAATTTATATTCAGTGCAACAAGAATAAGTCTCTTGCTCGGAGGGAGTATGTTAGGTTATTTCGAGAAAGGCTACCTCCTTCCAAAAATAGTTTTAAAAACATTTATGCAAAGTTTAGGAATACCGAATCTCTGAGAGACAAGAAAAGGGAAAGGCAAAGAACAAAAACAGGAGAAGACACAGAACTCAACGCGTTATTATATTTTGCTGAAAATCCATTCAAATCATCCTATGCCGCAGCAATAGAATTGGATATATCACAAAGAAGTGTGATAGAAATATTACATCGCCATAATTTTCAACCATATAGTATTTTGCCCGTTCAATATTTAGACGACAACAACCTTCAAGACAGGTTAACCTTCTGCAGAAACATACTTGATAGAATAGAGGAAGATGATGAGTTTCTAAGTCATGTCTTTTGGACTGACGAAAGCAGTTTTTCTACTGCGGGAATTTTTAACAGAAAAAATGTTCATTACTGGGCAGCGGAAAATCCACATATTGTAAAAAAATAAAAAACATGGATACCAAACTGTAAACGTGTGGTGTGGCATCCACAAGGATGCTATTGTAGGTCCTGTATTTATAAATGGGCCCTTAAATGCACAACGTTATGTGGATTTGGTGGACAACAGATCTGTTATTTGGCAGCAGGATGGAGCACCACCACACTCTGCAAGGAACGTCACCG
>CAXKVY010007997.1:0-24069 GCA_964058915.1 Tetropium fuscum
TTTATTATGTTACACAATTTATATGATATAAAAGCTTATCCGAGATTTACCTATTTGATAAAAACTATTATTTTTTTCTTAGAATTACTTATGTCAATATCACCTTACATATTGTATTCTTGTTTATCTACACAGTTAAATCTCGCCATAGGCTTTTTGTTGCATGGTCGTTTGCCTGTTAATTTAATACAGTCTATTTCTTCAATAAGGAGACCTAGGTTTGAGTCTACTTAACTCTACTTATTTCAGCTTGCAGCTTACTTGTGTCTAAAAAAACAGTTGTGGGGTTTGATTTTGGAGCTTTCCTTCTCTTAGACATATTGAAAACCAATGCTATTGACGCCCGTGTCGCCAAATTATATAAGTCGTAGTATGAGGCCAGCAAAGGCGTACTTTTAAAATTTAGTTGCAAGATTTGACCGGAACAATTCGACCCCTAAATCGTAATCGGGGACTCTAAAAACCCCGGGATATCATTTCAGACGGATTGGAGCAACTAAGTTTTTGATCTCCATATTAGATACGCCATCTTACAATTTTTTTTATCGCCAGCAGTTGACCCTTGTGTGTTTCTACAACATTTGTTCGAACACCAAAATTGGTATAGCGGTTATCTTTCTTTCCGCCATTTTGAATTTTTTGCCCTTGAATCCCTTCATTTGATATCCACATCATGAGGGTGCACAAGAAAACATAGTCCGCCATATTTGGGAGTCCCCCATATTGCATTGAGAGTGACGTTGTTTTATATTCGTAGTCTCTTCAGCAAAGTCTTTCATTTGATGCCCACATATCACAGTGTAATTACCAAATAAAAAAGCTACAGTTCAAAAAAAAAAGATCGAAGAGAAAATCAACTTTGAAATTGAGCATGGTTTTTGGTTCGTGCGTTATTTTTGCGGCTAAGTGTATTACTAAAAGTGGACCAACGTATCTACTTGCTACTGCACTGAAAATGACGGTATCGGCATTACGACAATGTACACCGCTTAGCGCGGATTACATTGCCCACTCACATTCATAAGTCAGGTCAGGCACTCTATCCCATCGCCTAAATTCGATTTTCCGCACGTCAGTTACAAGGAATGAGAAGAAGGGCGTAACGTTATTTGTCGCGCTACCGTGTGGGAAAATTATACAACATAATTATCTCTCATTTCCAAATAAACTATAGGCCTAAATACTATTGGGTACGAGTCGATTCTGTACGAGTGTCCTGGATCATAGCTCTAGAAAATTTACTTGCTTTAATTACTATGCAAATGCAGACCAAACAATAATGATATTCACTTTTTTGTTCCTAGTATTTTAGCAAGTAGGTGTACCTACCTATATGAGAATAAATTTATCTGTGATATAACACGCAATGGTATCGGCTGCATCAACAATTATAATTCGATACATATTCATGATGTATGCATTTTAATTAAAAAATTATAAATAAAAGTTGATTTCATAGCTATAAGTAAATAAAAGATTTATGAGATAAAGGCCCCTTTTTTGTTATATAACAATTTGGAATAAAAACTATAGTAGAGCTACTAAACTGTAGTATAGTTTTCTAAAATATGCAGTCGTGAGCAAAAAAAAGGGCAAGTCTTATAACGTATTTTTGCTAAAATCTAGTCGTGTACATTTAATTGTCAAATATTATTCAAATAGAGACAGATTTACATTGGAAAAAATACTTGTCTTATCTTTTTTTGCGGACAACAGTACATGGGCGGAATCATAAAGCTACGCGAATTACGTATAGTGCCTAACCTATATGCCTATATGCCAAGGAAGTGCGGACTGTTCGGAATTGGTGGGTAAAAGGGAGTAAAAGTAAAACTAGTACCAACATTTTATAATATGTAGCCACTGATATAAAGCAAAAAAATCAATATAATTTTTTTGTCCCGTATTTTTTCAAAATTTTATTTTATAATTAATTGTTAAGGAGATATCGTACAATATAAACATAACGGAGTCCCAGGGACGTCGGTTAAGGGTTAAGCAAAACTCATCGTCTTGATCATCCAAATACGCAACACCAGAAATATGGCTGCAGTTACTATCATCACTGTAATACTCATTAGATGTTCCTGTACAAATAGTAAATGAAAGACTATCAAATGCTTAGCCAAAGTTATGCTCCCTTTCTAAAAAGAGATTCAATATCTATTACTTTGACACAAGTATTAAGTACGCCACACTTCTGGAGATGGTTTCTTAAATTTTTAGGCAATTTTAATATTTCATGTCCATGTTGTCTTAGTAGTTTGTTCATAGAGTAATGCGGATGTTTCGTTTTATTATACTCTACCAATTTGTATAATTCTGGTATCATTTTCGTTGGATCGTGTGATTTTTTTTTATTTAAAATGAAAATGTATTCATCTTTTCGTGAAGAAGTTGTGGGTTCCTTCTTATCAATAACATTGCAATAAGATGCATGGTCTAACACAAGCACGCTGTTTGGCGGCAGATAATGAATTACTTGAGTCTTTAACCAGTTCTCAAAATTTACATCATTCATATCGTCATGATATTCACCCGATCCGAAGATTTAGATCCATTTAGATCCGAAACAATGAATTTCATAAGGTATTTTAAATGAATAAAAAAAATTGAATATATTTATTTATCTGACTTAAAAATAAGAAGTACATCTTCAGACTTCTACAAATCCGTTCTCCCCGTCAGCATGTTCTATGACCAACATTTCCCCTTTTGAAAGGGGGGCCTTTAGAAAGTAATTTTTTATTATCCAGTCCTGTTTCTGTGTGTAATAGTTATGAATATAGGCGTCGTATGTGTAAATGTTTTTTTTCTCTTCTAAATGTAATTTTTTTTACAAATTCGCTTCGTTTTAGTCTGCCGACGTTTGATTCAATCAAAACCAGTCGATTGTCAGAGCTCTTCTTTCATTCAGATCCGATTTTTTGGAGAAGGTTCCATACAGCAGAGCCTGTAAAATTTTCAGTTGCCTGTAGCCACGGTATAAGATAAATAATTGGTGATAGCACGCGCTGCTCGAACAAACAGGCCCCGTGTCTCCGTTCAGCTCTAGATAGAATCACACACGCACTACCAAGCACGACAAAAACGGTAGACTCGGGCCTCCGGTTGGCTGAGACCTGACTTGCTTAATACCAAATTATTACTGTCAAACGTTCTGTCAAATCGTACTGTCACATTTGCAGCTGTAAAGAACAATGGTGTTTTAGAGAAAAATGTAATCATCAATATGAATTTCGAGGTGGATTCTTGGTTTCCTACATATTTTAACATCTTATCCATTGTACCAAGATTACATGGACCGGATTGAGAGAGACACATTCATTCGGCTCGTCGTATCGCCTATTTATCTTACACCGTGCCTGTAGCTTAGATAATATCTATACCTACATATATGACCGTTGAGTATTTTTTAGTAATCAATTTAAATATAGTAATGAAAATACATAACCTTCAAAGATCCTTTCTATCTTTTTTTCAATTGTGAAATAATCGCAGACTGTTTCTCATATTTGATTGAATTTGACCAACATTTTCTAGATAAGATTTGACATTTGACGTTTGAAGATGACATTTTCGTTTTCTTTTTGGAACTTGGAACGTGATGAAAATGACGTACTAGGTGTTTCCACAACAGCTTTTTGTTGCTCAGAACTGTTGTTCCTCAGTAGATTTTAATAGTCACTGCTTAAAGTTACAACGTTTAAGAGAGAACATCATTTGCATATTTGTTCATAAAATCCAAAACATTAGCACAACAACAACGTGTTTGAGTGTGCTTCAGTACAGACCCCACTGTATCGTTAAACTACCCCTACTTTTGCCGAGTTGGAGCAAATGATAATGCACCAGTTTATAGCCTATGTACATGTTATTATTAATGTTATGTTATTACTGTTAAACCATGCGAATTGCAAAGCTATAGAAAATTGATTGATGTCCAATATTTGTTCGGAAACTCAATTACCTGTACCTACTTATGGTTATATTACTTGGTTTTGTGGTTTTGATCGTGTTTTGTAAGTGTTTAATCACATCAATACCTATTTGCGGTTGAAAGGCACGTTTCTAAGCTCACGTATGTTATTTTTTTATTTCGTCCAAGCAGTGCAGAAGTTTTAAATATATAGGCGTATAATTATTTGTCTTTTTCTACTAAATTTGAATGATCAAACTGAAACTCGTATTAGCATAATTATGTAGAACTTGTAATATTATATATGCAACTGGTTACTGATCTTGTTCCCAAGGAGTTAATGTTTATTTTTAATTTGAGGTCTATGGTCTAAAGGTGCGTACCTATACGAGTATAGTTTGTAACATAGATATATGAGACATCAAAAATTTTCTCAAAGGATACCCACAATTTGCGCAATGGAAGAGCGGGGCAGTATAACTTTTCTTACAGCAAGCTAAAATCGTCACGATAACGGCGCTTTCATTCAACAAGTTGTAATGTTTTGATAGAATACTAATAACTAATCAATTTTAACACAAAACCCATCAAAATAATACACTAAATTAAAGAATAACTGTATTACTTCTATTTCAAGAACCATTGTGGACCCCACTTTACCCCAAAACGTTCGATGGTATTAGCACAGCTGGCACAGGAATGAATGCCAATGATGCCGATGTGACACGGCCGAGGAACGTGTAACATGGATCCGTAATATTTGAATGTGAAACATACTTATTCTGCATCACATTCACCAAATTGTTTTATGATATGACGAAAGGTATATAAGGTGATCAATATTTTGTTATACTACTTGATAATGTGATGGGCGATGTATAGAAAATTATGTATTTTTCCTTAAATTCCTGGAAATCGGTTATACTTGACAACGCTGTGAAAAAATCTGTAGCAGGTGGGAAGAGATCGATATAATGAGGGTTTTTTGCTCCGGTTTTTAATTCTCATATTTCGATCCTACAGACTATACGTCTGAGCATTAACGCGTATGAGCAGAAGTGAATGCCTCGTTTGTATCCTGCAAAGTTGCGAACGAAGTAGGCCGAGGCAATGAACGAAGCAGCGATGCGTCTACGCATTGTATCAAATTCTCTTTAAAGTACCGACTGGTGACGGATGGGCGTTCGAACTGCCTGTGTCGTCCGACGAACATATCGGCTGAGGCAAACATCAAAGTGAGGCCGTACTCGTACGTGTTCAGTGTGGACGATTTTTAAAACACGACACGAGTAAACTTTTAATTTGCAAATGGTAAATTATAGTAAATAATAATTATAGATCCAAGTGTGTTATCACTAATTAATCAATGAATATCGTCAGCGAGAGATATTATGAAAGCCAAAATATCTATCATATTATATTATTAAAAAAAGTAGAGGCCTGGCGCGAAATCGCTAATCTCATACAATTAGAGATTCATGAAATAAAAAATGGTTGATCTCGAAGAGATATCGTCATAACATCACCTTTCTTCCGCGGGTACAGCTTCTCTATAGCAAATTTCATTTTCGTTTTATTTTATGGAATTTAAAGGAAAAGAAAAGAAAAGTGTTATATTTAAATATAATTGTGACGATCATCGACGTCGTTGTCTTTTTTGATGTAAGAAACCACTAACCACACACTATTATAAAATATGCACTCTATTCTGCAAGAATCGCCTTTTTACTTCGTCAGCTGGGGTGCGCGCAAATTTATTGGATCGGTGTCGTTCATCCACATTCGGTGTTGAAAAACGAAAAAACACGCGGGGACACAAGGCATTCGGTACGGCCTCGGTTTGCCTCATTCGGATTGGTGCGCATATCTGTACCCGCCTTAACACGTCCATATAGAAGGCATTCGTTCTACTTCGCTTTGTCTCGTACGCGTTCGTAATTAGATGTACACGCACCTTAAGACTTGACAGAAGAGAATTGCATTTGTTTTTCCAACATTATTTTGTACGTAACGTTTTCGAGATCGGCTCCCGTGTTTCCGAGCAGATTTTAGCGGCTCCGGCAATGTTTCTGGATAGAAAATATACCTATATTGAAACTCTATTATCTACAGATCCTTGGATATATAAAAAAATAACTTAATATAATATGAAACATGGCCGCAATATTATATTTATTTCGATATTTAATTCAATAAAGTGATAGGTAGACGAATATTTACTAAAATTATTTTACTATACTTATATACCTATACCTACCTACCTACCTTATATACCTATACCTACCTACTTATTCTGCATTTTCAGTACAATGTTGGTGATGGAATAGCTATTTATGTAACCAGTTGGGAAAAGTACTATTTTGTGCAACGAGCACATTTCTGTGGAACGAGCACATTTCTGTAGAACGAGCACTATCGTGTTCGGCAAAAGGATGCGAGTTACACAAAATAGTGTTTCCCAACGTGTTTCATATAATATTTTTTCTAAATTTCACCAATTTTATAATTTATGAGAAGAAAACTATGAATTTTATACGTTGAAAAGCAATCCAGTACGTTGTAACGGTGTGACAGCTCGTCACTTTCATAGCTTGTCAGGTCTGAATAACCTACTATGTAATGAACTTTACTCACAATCGGTTAGTAATTTATGGATTTCTAACCTTTGAAGTAATCGGGAAGCGACTTATTACTTACTTTACTTTCCCAGCTAGCCGGGAAAGTACTTTCCCGGCTAGCATCTGTCACTTTTCTTACCTGGAAATGTCAATGTCATTTTTGATTAAAAGATGGTTTAGAAAGAATAGAATCCACTCAACATTTATTTAATTCAGAAACAACAACAACAATAACAAAAAGAAAACTATTTGGAATTATAAATATTAATAGTTACATTGGAATTATGACTTACTATTAACGGTTAAAGTAAGACCGTGTTGCTCAAAATTATGAGTTTCAGAAATAGATGAAGACGCCGACGTTTCTGGATTTTCTACATGAGACAACATATTAGCAATTTTTATTTGTCCATGTAATGAATTCTCCACATATCCCTCTGCTACGGTGTTGGATTTCCAACCCCCCAACTTTTTCAACTGTAGGATGTCTCCATCTGTATTTGCTAATAATGTTGCTGAAGTACGTCTAAAACAATGTCCTGTAAACCTGTTAACATTTTCCAGCTTTAAATAAGTTGCTATTTTTTTGGGAAAACTTCCTATAGCATTATGCCCAAAAGGCTGTCGTGTAATTTTACCAAATCTTATTTGTAAAAAAAATCTATCAGAGTCAATGTTATTACGAAGGTCACAGTATTGCTTTATTATATTTATCCATTCCGATTTTGTAATTACAAATGTACGGGAAGAGTAGGTTTTTGTGACAGGAATCACTATTATAATTCGATTTTCTAAAATATCCAGGTCACTTATTTTCATTTTTAAAAGTTCATCGCACCTACAGGCTCCGGAAATGCCAATAATTAAAGCAACCTAAAAAATTTAATATAACATATATTTAATATGCACTAAATAAATTAAAATTACCTTTTGAGGAAGATATTCTATCGGGGCATTGTTTAAAAATGTATCGATGTCTGCTTCAGAAAAAACACTTGACTTTTTAGCTTGATATCCCACATTCTTCCTTTTCAAAAATGCCTTCAATTTTGCGTAATTACTAATATCAACATTATGCCTAAAGTTTAATACTGCTCGCAACATCGAATATCTTGACCATAATGTGGAGGCTTTACTTTGTTTGCTTATTTCACAAAAATAAGCAAGAAGTACCGTCTCAGAGGTATGCTGCACACCTTTAGCCACGCACCATTTACTGTATAGTTCATAGGTGTTTTCATACCTCTCCCTGCTTTTTTCAGGAATTATTCCTTCAGTAGCTCTCTCTGCAGCTACCCGCACTTCTGGTGGCGTACATTCAAATTCACTATCAGACATTTTTGTAAAATAAACACAATTTGATTATATGTACAATTAATGGCGTCGTGTATCGCCTAAATGTCAGATTCAACAAACTTGTTTTGTTACCTAGCAACGATCTCACAGGTTACTTAAAATAATTCATCTTATCACATAATGAAAATGGATACAGATATTTGAAACGAAATTATTATTGGTAGATTGTGAGTATTAGAAATCCATAAACTACTAACCGATTGTGAGTAAAATAGTATACAAACCTCGCGGGAACTCATTCTAGCCTCGCGTCTGTAGTTTACCTCGGTGCTTCGCACCTCGGTAAACTACCTTGCCGCTCGGCTGAAATAGAGTACTTTCCCGCTCGGTATGTAATGTACTATTACCCAACCAGTTACGTAATGTTTTACTTTTCGTAACTTACTGTGAAAAGTAAGACGTTTCCTAACGTCAAAGGGTTTTGAAAAGGCTCACTTTACATGTTCAAATTAGAAAAGTACTTTTAAGCGACGATATAATGCAGTTGCATTACCTCTCCCTCTCCTAAATCTAACTGTCGGGTATGCACTGAGGAACTTAAGATTATACTAATGCAGTTAAATTTAATTGTACTTTCATATCGATAATAGGTAATTTTTTATGTGATGTATAGGCGTGAAAGTTTTCCTGCATTATAGATCTATCTGTTAATGTTGATGCCACCGCTAATAAAAACTATTTGAAACATGACACATTCAAATAAGAGTATTTGTAAGTTTCTCCTGGCGTTTGAAACTCATATGTTTTTTAGTAGCACTTGCAGATATTTTCTTAAGTTCTCTGTTGTGTCGGAGAAAGCTTGCTTGAGAGGCTGTTGGCATATCTGTGTGTCCAGTTGTAACATTACGCTTACGGTGTTATGAAATTTATGGGATTAAATTACTCTACATAGAGTAGCTTTCGTCGTCTTTCGTAGAGTGCATAATTTGTAGTAGGTACGTGACTTTTACTATCATGCTATCATGATGTGAAAAACATTGTGTAATATTATTACTCGGGAACAGTTTGAAATAGATTTACCCGTTGCATAATTAAATGTTATCAAGTATAGTATAGACTCTTAGAAACTCAAATATTACCACTTGCTATGTACGTACTAGAATAGTTACTTACTGCACCACGATCTTTTTTACTAATTAATTTACTAATTGTTCTTGCTTCTCTAATCTGCTTCTTGGGTTTTTAATCCACCTGATCCACCTAAACTACTCGTACTTATTCTAATATTGTGTAGACAAACTATTAGCACAGTTTACCAAACAGTAAGATGTGCTATTATCTGGTGTATTTCTCAATGACATAACCAATAATTACAGGTAAAGGAACATAAAGTTGTCGTGGAACTTCAACATACCAAAGAATATTTCTTAAAACTTTGGAGAGGCATGCTACTAAAAATTAACTTTAATCGCAACTGGAACGATGTGAGATAAGGGGTAGTTTTTTTCCGTTTGAGAGGGTGGACAAGGATAAAATAGGCTGAAAGTATTTTATTGAGAAGTGATTTATTTACCATTGATATATTCACCAGTCAAGTGTATCAATACAAGTAATTAGCAATAAACTAAACAGTTCATTAGTCGTAATACTAAAATGCACGAATGTTATCCATCTTACTTCTTGCAGCTACCGAGCCGCCACTGATAGAATCTTAGCATGACTTAGTTGGAGATGAGCTAGCTGCATACTAAGTTATAAATTGTGTTTTAACGAATGCAATTGTATGGTGCTTTAATTTTTTTAATATTTTTATAATTTAACAAAAAAAACAGATACTCCATTCATAAAAATAGTCAAACGATTTCTATTTATTGGGATGTATCAATTGTAGTAAATCGTGCGACGATAATTAAAAACTACGATATAGAGAAAGCTGACAATAGTCTATTTACACGGTGCTTGATTTGAAATTTAATGATAGATAATGCAGGCTTCTTTCACAACGCGAGCTTCCAATATATAATATAATATGTTCACCTATGTTTAATAGCAAAAATAACTATACATTCACTCTTACTTAAATTTACACAATAATAATAATAATAATAATAATCGGCTTTCAAAAATAAATTTTGTTGTATGCATGAACTTCTTGCGTAAAGTATACATAGTTTAGGGATGGACGTCATTAATAAATTAATTGACGTAGGAGCCCATTTTTCTTATTATACAATTTGAGTTTGGAATACATGAAAAAATTTGAGAATCACGTATATTTTAATGCGCATGCACGTCCAGAATGTTATAACCATATATTTTCATTTTATGAAGTAGTTTGTATTAGTAGTATTATACCATGGTATTATATTTTAATGTGTTATTATTTTTGTTATTATTTTTGTAAATATTATACCATGGTATTATATTTTAATGTGTTATTATTTTTGTTTATTTAATATACACCCACCCCTATTTACTTCAAACGTTTATTTGTCCTTCATACATACGAACAGCATCTACTTCTTCTTCTACAAGATACGCATTACTAAATCATAGTATTCTAACATAGGTAATTAAAGTTATACAATCAAAGTTATGTGTATGAAGTTTTATATTAGCATGTTGTGTGATAATGGAACGTCAATATAAATAATAAATTAGGTATTTATGGTAAACACCAGTAAAAACACGGATGCAAGAAATGCAATGAGTAGAATAAGTACCAAGTACATGTAAGTATGTAGGAATGTTTAATAATGATAAATTTAGGTTATATAGTTGAATTAAATAAAATTACTTAATACATGATTATTTACAGATATACTTAATTATAATATCAACAACTTCCTTTTTTCTACCTATGATACGTAAGAAATTTTGTATTCTAGTATGTGTATTATCCTAACATATGATTTAAGATTATGGTGAATCGTACAAAGTCTATGTTCTTCTTAATATATATATATATATATATATATATATATATATATATATATATATATATATATATATATATATATATATATATATATATACTTGTACTACTTGTACTACTTGTACTACTTGTACCACTTGTACCACTTGTACCACTTGTAGAACTTGTACAACTTCTAAGTGGTTCGTTTCCGTATATATGTCCAGATATGCAACTGGTAAGTGTGTCTTCCTTCCTTATTATTCATCTATTTGCTTATTTCTCTATGTAATGGATTGCTACAAACCCAAGATTTCTTCTCGTAAAACACAAATATGAATAGCAAAGAAGAAAGATAATATATATATATATATATATATATATATATATATATATATATATATATATATATATATATATATATATATATATATATATATATATATATGTTATATATATATATATATATATATATATATATATATATATATATATATATATATATATATATATATATATATGTTGCCGTCAACTTAAAATTGTGATTTTCATTAACGGAAAATTAATATAAATTACATTATTTAATAATTTCACCTAAAGTTAATCGTAACGTAAAGTCTCCCCCAAACCAAATTATTACAGAGAAGGCGTTTGAAATATTAAGTAGTATACTTTCATAACTATAATAGGCAAATAATGTATGAATGCTTTCTTATAACATGGTAATGTAACATACATAGGTCAATCAATGCAATTCTAAAACTATTAAAATATTTTTAAAATAGGTGAACCGAGCAATAACAGCTATTCTCAATTATCAAATAATTATAATCCTCTTAGTTCTAGTTTTTTTATGTATAATTATTATTGCTTGATAGCTATTTCACTTTTGTAAATATGCTGACTACTTATAATTTTAATTATAAGAATAGTAGTCTTTTATTTCATGGCATGTAATAAATATTTCCAACAGACACTTATAATTATAGCAGTAACGCCCCTTTTTATTTCGACACTAATTTGAGTAATACAATTTAAAATGTGGATATTCATTACAGGTAGGAACAGTTTATAGAGCAATCAAGAACATTCATTGATATTCAAATGTAAATACCTCTTCAAATATTGGTACTTTTGAAATAAAGTTTAGTGAGACTGGGTAGAGATGGTATGGTACACAATTGCAAGAATATGTTTTCAATTCCCAGTGAAAGTGGAAGTGTAACACGCTACATAATCGTCCACCAATATTAGTTTTGTGTGATATTTTCTGTTTACCATTAAATAACTCCATTCCTTACTCTAAGTGCTACCAAAAATAGACAATCAAAAAATCAAAATCATATCAAACAATATTTATTCATATATATATATATATATATATATATATATATATATATATATATATATATATATATATATATATATATATATATATATATATATATATATATGTGAAAAGTAATCTTGGGTTTGTAGCATTTCATTACATAGAAATAAGCAAATAGACGAATAAGAAAGAAAACACACTTACCAGTGCTATATCTGGACACACATACGGAAATGAATCACTATGCACTTGAAAACGAACCACTTAGAAGTTGTACAAGTTCTTTCACCTTTCTTGAGGATCTTCAGAGCAGTATACGATTTATTTCATTGATCATTCATACTTGAATTTAAATTACCAATACACCAACACTTGCAGTGACGTTTTATGACATTAGTTTTTGACGGAACTCATTCTTAGAATACACAAACCTAGTCTACTATTTATATTTGTTCTATTTGAACATATTATATATAAAAGCATTAGGCATACAGTTATCCAGAAGATGTATTTATGCATTTTAAAGTTTAACATATATATATATATATATATATATATATATATATATATATATATATATATATATATATATATATATATATATATATATATATATATATATATATATATATATATATATATATATATATTTCAAGCGGCAGATAGTATTGACAATCATTTTAAACTAAACTATTTAATTTCATGTCTTCTGCTTTCAGCTGTGTTGGCCATGTACTTGTTAGGTACTGCTCCTCCATTTCGTTTATGAATACGACTACCGGCGAGCTGCTTTCTCTCTTCTGCTCATCGTTTCTAGAAGTGGGAAAAATGACTTTTCACGGGAAAAATTACTGGTAGAAACCTGCTCTCCTTATTTTGCTTGTTCATGTTGTTGTTATTTGGCCACCTTCCGACCTACATTTTGTCATTAGTCTTTAGTCTATGTCTGTGGGTTATGGAGGGTGATTGGGGTAAGATATCGTGGATTATAATATGGGGAGGGTTTGGTAGGGGAGTTTATGTTTGAGGTGTAGGTGGGGGTCGTGTGTTATGTTCGTTAGGTCTTTTGATAGGTTAGAATTGCGATCGGAATTATCCAACACACAATATATTTTGGACACCTCTTCTGTGTAGTCTTTTTTTATTCCATAGGTGTGACTTATGTCATACAAGTGCTTCATATTTGTTAACCTGTCAGAATCGGTACAGTCTCAAGATTTTATTTTGCATCCTCTGCAATATGAGGAATTTGTTGTCCGATATGTTACACCATACCGGAAAGGCATATGCAATCATTGGTCTTATGACTTGTTTATACAGTATGAGTTTATTTTCCGTTGTCAGCGCGTGACAACAGGAGGTATAATGTTTTAACTCCTACGCTAGATTTTACCATAATTTGCTTGATATGCCTTGCGTAGTTAAGGCGTTTATCTAAAACCATCCCTAGGTGTTTCTACAATATCGTCCACCATCTTTAGTTTTGTGTGATATTTTCTGTGTATCCTTAAATAACTCCATTCCTTACTTTAATTGCTACCAAAAATGGACAATCGAGTCAAATAGAAATAATGATAGAAACAGAAAACTCAGTCTTTCACAAATTTGATGAAGATACATATTCAGATCCATTTATTACTTACTGTACACGCTTTGAGAAATTTGATGCAGCTCATTAAATCAGCTTGATTTTTCTTCGCAAAAATAATGGTTACTATTAGATAATAATATATTGTGCGACATATTATTATTTCTGCTAGATACATTAATATCCAGGTAATGGAAATTAGGGAAACCATTAACGCATTTATTCTCCTCAATTATTTATTTAATACTATATTATTAAACCAGCAATTAATCATTTACGAGATTTGCGATAATCGCCCGAGTTAATAATGGCAATTAATTGCAAGTTCAATACTATGATTTGTTCACGATCATCATACATTCATCTTGAATGAGTTGTTTTTCAATTCTTAATGCGTTTTTGGGAAAAATATCAAACAATTATTTCTCTTATAAAACCTCTCGGGATGTTGTGAGTGTACGTTCTCACTCACAACGACATACGTCAATTGACACGAAATCGAGACAATTTGTAATGTGAAGAATTTAGAATACTCTTTAATGCCCCGCTGTTGGGCGATAATTTATGGTGTTTATGAATATTTATGAAAATGCTCTAAACGTTAATTTTTATAGTTATACTTGTATGAAAGTATAAAATAAGATAATGTAACGCAATAGTATGGCGAAGAAGCGTCTGATAAACTTACAGGATACTTACACTATTTCTTCCCTATTGAATCCTTCTTGTTTATGGGCGCCAGTTATATGAACACTCATTTGTAATATTTTAGAAGGATCACTTAGAACATGAGTACTCTATCGTATTAGAGGGGGTTCAATTAGGTCAGTATAAAATTTTGTGAGATTAAAAATAAAGTTTAAATTCTTAAATATTAAATTAGAATGTTGTCTAATCTAATAATAATAGAATAATATAGAATGTTGTCTAATCTCAAACTGTATGATTTAAAGTTTCCTGAAAAGTTTCAAGACGAACAAGAAAGAAGAAGTAATTTTTGTATATGGCTATGTTTGTTATCATAATATGATCATTAAAAAACAAAATCTAAAATCTTATTACTACCCAAACCTACGTAACTCATTTCTAATACATGGGACTAAGTCCTCTGTAACAATATATCTTAAAAACTAATAAAGTTTGAAATGGTTGTTACCTTGGAAATTTATGTTAATTCCTTTTTATTACGATGCACAAAACTTATCACTATTCTCTACGACACTGGCTTGATCACGAACTAACAGGTGCTGCTGGGCTCTGGTGGTGTAATCCAACGGATGTCGCCGTATTCACTCTGGAACGCTGCGATCATCGCTGTAACCTTAATTATGGTATATCTTCACCCTCAAACTTTTTTATTTCGGCTTCGGCACCTATATACTCTTTTAACTTGAGACTTATTGGAAAATTGTATCATTTTCATATCAAGCTCTTCTGCGCCTGGGGACGCTACCTAGCCTCTATACTTCTCACTTACGATGAAAAACACTTAATTTATATTTATTTCTGCCTGTAGACCTACCTGCTCCACTGGAGTTCTTACTTATTTAGCACAATTTTAACTAATTATACTTTAATTTAACTGTTAATTTAACAAATTTTTATAAACAATATTAGCGTGGTTGTTATCCCTAGCTGAACTCTCTTTAAAATTGTTATACGTAATCACGGATATGCCGTATTGAAAAACATCTGCATCTATAATCTGCATATATTCCTGGTTACAATCCTTCTTTCTTGTTGTTATGATACAATCTGACCAATCAAATTTATGCCAATTATTTAACTTCTTTAATTTTACATAAAACCCTTATAATTTGAACTTGACTTGATCTAATTTTTATTTCTTAACACCACAATATCATATGATTCACTCTTTGTTGTTTTATTTCGATATATCTGTTCGGCGTCATCTCTATATTGCATTTTGCTTCTAGATTATAAACTCTCGAAACCCATACATTGACATTGATGCTTTCGCATTAAACTTGTAATCTTGACATAGTTTATTAACACTCGATATTATCTAGATATTATCTAGATATGTTTAAAATAGTGTAGTAAGATATTTTTTATCGAAAATTACTTATATCGTATCAGGATCAGCCCTACAAAGTATGTATATACTGTAGTTATACGTTATTGGTTCTTCCTTTCTATTCATTGATGAAACAATACATGTTATTGTATTTTCTAACAACAAGTTTAATACACTTGTGAATTATATTTCAGTTCTGTCAAATTGTTGACAATAATTTAAGGTCATTTACATCCAGAAGATGTAAAATTTGTAAAATTGTAAAATTAGTAAAATTTGTAATGATACATTTGTAAATATATTTTACAGATAGGGAATCCAAAGTTCGACCCTGGTGGCACACTAAATGTAGATAAGACTTCGAAAACTACGACTACACTTTGATACATGTTTCTATCATGCACGTATGATGTAAAATACTTAATGGTATGCATACAGAAAAACAGTAATTTATCTTTCACAATATACGACACAGGCATCATACTTGTTGCCTTTCTTATGGACTGGACTATATTTCTGTATATATCCCATTTTTGTGATTATGTAATACGCACGATACGCCTTCTGTTAAGGAATTAACAAACACATGGTCTATGTCTTCACAGAGGGTGATCATTCACAGAGCGTGATCAGGTGATAATTTTATTTAATCTATTTAGTTCATATATAACCAAAATAACACGGGGGCCATATTGGAGCCCTGTGGAACTCCCATTGTTAAATAGCACCATAATGAATTAATTCGCGCAAAATTTTTTTCATCAATATATTTTCTGCTAATAAACTGTTTCCTACCTCCAACAAATTTTACCAAATGTAGCGATGAATATCTTATTCCGTAATTATATAGTTTTGACAGCAACTTCTTTTCATTAACATATACACTGATGTGAGTAAGATGCAATCTAAATTCAGTTTCGGAAATAAATGAGAGTGACTCACACAACGTGTCAATGACCAAGACGAGGACAGCGGGTTTGTTTAAACTGCGGAAGACGAAGACAGTCGGTCACTCTCACTTATTTCCGAAACCGAGGATAGCTATATCCAATATTAAAAAAATTAATGCAATAAAAAATTACAAATCTTGATTTGTTATACCTAAAAGATTCAGCTTATAGCAGCTTGCATTCTAGAACAATAATAAATTTAAAAAAATTATAAATTGTACTGCTTATCAAAGCTAAATGTTTTTTTCACACTCCTGTAAAGTTGACCTTTTGGTTTTTACTTAGTAATCTCAGGTCCTCATTTACTAGACCTATTTGCAAATTTTTAGATTTTATAGCAAAATACTGTTATTCTAACGCCTCTAAATACATAACTACTTAAATGTATACACCACATGAATATATCGCAGGTAAGTATATGCAAATTCATCCTGAAAAGAATTTTCGGTTCTCACGATTGTTGCACAGTTCCATAATGTTAAATTGTATAATAGTACGCAGTAGCTGCATTCATTATGCTTACCCGGTTATTTAATTACATTTAGTTTTATTTCACTGTAGTACATTACGATGAAAGTAGATCATGGCAAATCAGAAACGTATAATCTATAAAAGGAAATGATAGATTCTAGGTTACGTTAGTATGAGGAATATTTACAAATAAGCGTTTTCGCAAGGATAGTCTGTAACGATACATGTGATGAACGGGGAAGGGTGATAAAATATTCAATATTCTGTCGAGCTCAGAGCATAATGTAAATTTGGCTTCTTTGTGTACGTAAGAGTAGTACAAAAATAAGATAAGAACTTTTGCAATTAATTCAACAATGGAGACCATGGCAACATCGGAGTTTTATCCCGCATTATTTGCGTTGTTCAACTCTCGCGTGGTGGACTTTAGAAAGAAACCTATATATGTATATGCGTCGGAATGTAGTGGTTTCACTTCCACTACAGCACTCAGGCCTCGTTAGGCACATTGTACATTCCTCTTTTTCAACCGACTACAAAAAAAGGAGGAGGTTCTGATTCGGCTGTAAGTTATTTTTTGTATGTTACCTCAGAACTCCGTCATTTATAAATCAATTTCAAAAGTTCTTTTTTATTCGAAAAGGGATGTTTTCAAGAGAGACCTGTTTTAGTTTTATTGGCATTAGACTTTGGCTTCCAAAGATATATCAAGGGACTCACCAGAGATATACCAGAAGAAATGGCGAATACGCCGGTAACAACCATAATTTTTTAGGTATTTAAATTAATTACAAAATATTTTCTATCGGATCAAATTGTGAAGCTGAAAACCATTTCTCGAATCAACTTACTCATCATAAAAATCATTTTTTACAAAAAAATAAAACCGACTTCAATCAAATCTATTTTTTAAAAAAAGCACTAAAAAGTAAAATATAATTTACGTTATACTAGTACTATTACTACTTAGAATCCAATCAATTTGTTAGGCCAATCAATTTATTATACAGATATTGTTATTTTTGGAGTCGGTTCCGACGTTACTTCCTTATACGTTTGTAAACCTTGGCCAGCACGTAGAAGCAGTAGTGGCCGTAGTAGAATAACGTAATTATTTTTTACTTTTTAGTGCTTTTTTTTAAGAATATATTTGATTGAAGTCGGTTTTATTTTTTTGTAAAAATATTTTATGACTTGAGTACCTACTTCAACCTATTTATTACGGGCGGCTTGGTGGCAAAGTCTCTTACAATTTTTATATATGATAGCATGGTCTGAGTTACTGAGATTTATTGCTGTTCTCATTTTACCATTTATCGGGGATTGCACGCCAGCAGCAGATGTGTTGAGCGATACACCTAGTTCGATTCCCGCTAAATTTACGGTGAAATAAACTGAAAAAATAAGTAAAGACAGTAGTAACAGTTAGTTTAGTTGGTTTAGTATTCTTGTTGCAACATCGGTAGCCCTCGCGTCAGCCTATAATCCTATATATTCCGCCCATTCCGATTGTTGTGCGTTTAAGTATAATAAAAAAAGGTGCAGCACACTGCACTTTTTTTTCTACAGACCTCTATAGATCGATCGAGTGATTTTTCTAGGAGTTTCCTGATGATAAGTGCTTTACATTTACTGTGTATCCTTAATTTCCAGGAAGAATATGTCATGTCCTGGTCATTATCGAAACTTATTTTTATATAAAAAGTCTACATTTCTGAACAACATTTCCCAAAATCCATGTTTTATGCAACTTTTTAGAATGTAAGTTAAGCCAGATTATGAAGTTTAGGGTTATTCCCCTTTAAGTTTCAAAAAAATGTTTGATTAAATATAAGGATTCTAAATTACCCAAGGGTTTTATTTTTTCAGTCGATCTTTAGTTTGGAATCCAGAAAAAATACGAAACCAATTAAAATGCGGTAGTTTTTAAATTTAGGTCTTAAATGTCTCGAAAAAAGTTAAGCTATAAAAAATGGATTTCATCCTTTTATCTTTACTCCGGTAATTTACATTTTGTATATTATTATTAAGAAAAATAAGAGAACCCCATTAATGCTCTAAAATGCGCAACTTCGCTAAATTTAATCTAGGTACTCATCTGTCTCTTACCACTTTCAAAATCCCTATGATGAGCCTCGAATTTTAATCACCCATTATATAAACATCGATAAATTATATCGACACATTTTTTTACATATTATATCGATCCATTCCGGTATCAATATATCGATAATTTTTTCCATCCCTTACTTTAGGCCTACTGTTAATACTTTTTTGCATTATGATAATGCTCGCAGATATAATTAATTAATTAATGTATATTAGGTGATTGGGATAATGTTTGTAATTATCAATTGAATCAATATTTGTTAATTAGTTGATGTTTACTAGGCGTACGATCAATGTACTAGGACATTAATCCATGTCAATGGTCTTTAATATCTTAAATAATACGCACATAATGTCCTTAAATGTCATTATTGTTTTGTGAATTAGTAGGTACCCTCCATATATAACAAAGTTTCTCGTGGTAATTCGTATGTTTTAAACAAGCAAAAACTTTTAGCAAGATTGCCTTTTTTGTCATGCGTCGTACCTAATAAATCCCAAAATAATAATGACAATTAATGACATACTTATTGTCTTTATTTAAAGTAATTATTTAATGTAAAATATTTCCTATCGAAATCCTATCTACTGAGCAAAAGGTTTTTATAATAAAATGTTATGGGGATGGTCAATGTACCTATCACATCGCTACGTCATGGAACAATTTAGCGAACAATTTGTATGAATCCCAATAAGTTAGATGGCAATCTGCAACATAATAAAAGTTGCAAGGAACTGATTCGGTTTTAAACCGCAAAAAGAAAAAAAAAGAAACGTGACCATAACGATGATGCCACAGATTTTATTCTGCAGTCTGTTAGAGAAACTCCTGTGATGTCCCTTAGAAATCGTGCTAAACAGTTGTGAAAAAAGTCATATTCAGAAGATTTTAAAAGAGAATAAAATATTTCCGTCAAACCACACATTGGAAGAGGGAGATGAAGCGGAAAGACTTGATTTTTGTTTGTGAGTAAGAGACAAAGTTTTATATCGAAATGTTGATTTTTATAGGTTCATTATGTTTTCTGATGAATGTACATTTTCTACTACTGGAACTGTAGCATACCAGCACGTCAGGTACTGGTCTCCAGAAAACCCTAACTTAATAGAATAATAATTTTAGTAATTGCCCAACAGAAAAAAATTCCATTTAAAGGACAACTTAAAAGAATAATTACAGTGATATTACAGTGGCTTACTATAAACAATGAGACTTTATGTTATAAAAAATTATAAGTTTTTATTGGTGTAAATAAATTAATTAATAAATAAATAAATGAATTAGTATTAATATTAGAATTAATGAATTAAAATAAATGAATTAGTGTTCGTTATGGGACAAAAATTCATTGGACCTTTTTAATAGCTCTGTTATGGTACAGTGGTTAATATCACATACATAACTAACATTATTATAATTGGAACACATTACAGGAATCGGTGACGACAGGCGAATATTGGTTCTATTTGTACTACTGTAAAAAGTCGGGTAATGACTGACGAGAATTGATTCTAGGGATACGGAAATTTATTTGGGACAGTACACCTGGTGCATCGATAATGTTGTTTATGAGTTTATATAAAAATAATAGGGTGGCATTGATTCTACGATTCTTAAGAGATACAATGTTGAATCGCAGCAGTAAGCTATTCTGATCGTTACCCCTCATTGGATATACACCATCAATTTTAAAAACCATAAATTTTTAAATGCGTCTGAATATTTCCCCTGAGCCTTTTTTTATGGAATAATGTGGATACCATACCATACCATATTCAAGTTTAGAACTCACTAGAGCGAAATATAGAGTTTATAACGCCTTGAGATCAGAAAAAGTTTTGCAGTTCGTTAAAATGATTCCCAACATGGTTAAAGCATAGGAAGTTACATTCTCAATATGTTTGTTGAAAGACAGTTTTCGAGTATTACGTGTATATGAGCATACGTTACACTTAGAAATATTCATAAATAATCTATTGTCAGCGCACCATTCCCCAATTAGTGACAACTGAGAGTTAAGGCGCATACAATCTTCCTGTGAATAAATAGGGGCCTAAATTTTTAAGTCATCGGCAAATAAAAGGTATTGCAAGTTATTTTCTCTGTCAAATCATTGATGTATAATGTAAATAAGAGTGGGCCAAGATTGGAACCTTGCGGTACTCCTAAGGTTGCAACATACCGACTAGAACTAAAGCAGTTATAACCGACAAACTGAGATCTATTATCCAAGTAGGAGGTAAATAGCCTGACTAGTGAACTGCTGATTCCATACATTAAGAGCTTACTTAACAAAACACCATGAACAACTTGATCAAAGGCCTTTGAAAAGTCTGTGTATGTAACATCGACTTGGTTTCGTTCATTCATGTGGTCTGCGATCAATTGCTTTATAATTACTAAGTTAGATATAGTTGATCTTTTCTCTATAAACCCGTACTGGGAAACTGAGATGAAGGGTTTAATTTTCCAGTAAATTTGTTGATACACAGACATTTGAAACAATTTCGAAAAATTGCATAAAATGGAAATGGGTCTGTAGTCTCATGTCAGCAGAGCTGTTACATTTTAATATAGGACACACCCTTGTTAACTTCCTGCTTCAGGAAATTTGCTGTCTCTTAGGATATGTTAAATATTTTTAGTGGGGGAATAGCAAAAATTCTGGCACAGTCCCTAAACATAAAACTATGGATAAGGTCATGACGTGCAGTGAATTTATTAGGTAAATTTTTGATGGAATTCACTAAATGAATTTCTGTAAAGCTAGATCACGCAAGGATAGAATTTGTTAAATAAATTGTTATTGTTAACTTGATTAACTCTTACTGCATAAACAGAACTAAAGAACTTTGCAAAGGCATTTTGCCACAGAGCCAGGAATGTCAAAAGTCAAATTATCCCAATGCACGTAATATTACGTATTCTATTATTTGATTTTTTATTCTGCACGTATGACAATAAATTCTTTGGATCGTTACAGATGTTGGTTTCAACTGAACTAATGTAATTCTTGTAGCCTTGTACAGATAAAAGTTTTACGTGCTTGCGAACCCTTGAGAATTCCTGATGGTAATAATTGTCGCCTCTAACTTTGAATTTATTTGCTTGCCAAAGGTATTTGCTCTTACAATAGATAATTTCTGATGTATACCAAATAGGATATTTCCTCGTGTTGTGTGTATGCACTGGTACATACTGATCAAAAATAGAGAAGTCCCGTATAACAGTACAACTTATATTACTTACAACCAAATGTAACAGCATATCATTTAGATTAAGTATATTATTAAACTGACTCAAACCAGTAAACTTTAAAAAAAATTGTAACTAACCTAGTTTGAAGATCTTGAACACATTGATTCACAAAAAGACTGACATTAAAATGTCCCAAGATAAGAAAATTTTCTTGGTGCAATACGAAGTGGTCCAAATCTTCCAAAAATGACTCCAAATCTAAATTCGATACCTCAAGAGGAATATACAACACATATATAAAAAACGAAGCAGAAGTGAACATACATTTACACCCAATAATATCAATCGCAGGTACCATAGCCGTTAAGCTAATAATAAGACGAAGACAATATTTTACGGAAGTGAACGTGTGGTGCGCGACATATCTCCATGACATTATAGGCCCATATTTTTACAATAACACCTGCAATAGAATATCGTACTTAGAAATACTTGAAAATTTTTTTAGCGTTAACTCGAAAATTTACCATTACATTTTCGCCAAATATGTATTTGCAACATAGTTGTCCAGCACATTGTGCTCGTGAGGTAACAGAATGGCTTAACTATAGATTTGGTCCAAGGTGGATCGGTAGAAATGGTCCAATCTTGTGACCCCAAAGGAGCCCAGATTTGACCATGGCCGATATGTTCTATGGGGCCGTTTAAAATAAATTGTTTATGCCACTCCAATACCAAATGATATTGAAATGCTAAAAGACAGAATTACCCAGGCTAGGTTTTTGAAATTTGATATCTTCATCATATTCCTTTTTTTTAGTTTTGTTTAGCTTAATTCTTTTTGTAATTAAGTCCGTATTATTTAAAATTACACTTGAATAAGACGTATTTTAGTTTTGTACTTTCTTTCCTGTATAAAAAATGATATTTTTGATAACATGACTCTTATCTTATTCATTTTTCCAGCAAACACTTTTATCAAGAATGCTTTTTTTCGTATTTTGCAAAATAAGTTATGTTTACTCTTACGAAATTTTTTTTTATGTTTTTGACCACAGGGTGGGTCAAAAACCACAGCCTGTATGTCCTCTTGTAAACTCAATCCGCGGACATACTGTATACTTAAATGAATCATTGATACGCAGCCGGGCTACATTAGTGAGGATTTGCATATTTAATAAGCTTTTATTACTCTCTTCCATTTCCAAATAGACTATAGATGCCCTGAAGCAATATATTATGTTTAAAATAATTGAAAGGTATAAGTAATAAAACCCATAGTTAGCTTTGATTTGATCATTGTAACCCTAGTTTTTATTTCAGAAGAAAAATGCCCGGAGACGACCTTTACTGGAACCCCGTCGAGTTCGATAGCGAGGAATCGGTAGAATCTCCATCGAGAGAACCCTACGTGGACCCCTGGGATTTAGAGAATTACGCATACATTAGAGAGCATCTAGACTCCATGGAGCTGCATTCTATCCCAAGTGTGCCCAGTGGGAGTAGTGGGGAATTTGCTGAAGCTAATTCCCATTCTTTCTGTTACGTACCCGGAAATAAGGAAGCGGGTCCGCCATATGTACCTAATGTAGAAGACAAAAAGAACTACGAGTCGCTTTTAAATGAACACGAAAATT
>CAXKVY010007998.1:0-27447 GCA_964058915.1 Tetropium fuscum
GGCAAACATTTTAGAACAAAATATTTTTTTTACATTTTACATTTTATTTACAGTCGATTATCAACTGACGAGTTGAACCTTCATTGTTCTCTTTAATATCATCCCCTTTTAAAATTTCAAAAGATTATACATTGTTAAAACCCGATGCTGTAAGACATTCAAAGAGACAAAATATTTTTTGACAGACGAGGTGCAATTTATTGTCGTTATCAAAAATGTATAAAGATTTTGGGCCCTTTTATTATATCTTTTTTTATATTTATTCTTACCAATTCTTAAAGTTGAATAAGTGATTTAGTTATCTTAGCGAGCGATGTATATAAGGGGTTGTGTTTCTTATTTGGTGTCGCGACGACGCACATGTCAAAATATAGACAATAAAACAATATATGGAATAATTATAGGTAGTGATTTTAGTGTTTAATAAAGGACTGAATAGGGCTCGAACCTTTGATGTAATGATAACACTCGAAGTGGTTTCCACAAACACCAAAACACTTTTACTTCGCTCGACGCGCGTTTCGCCAACCAAGTTGGCATCATCCAGACAGTTGACAGTTTTAATCGTATCCGGATGATGCCAACTTGGTTGGCGAAACGCGCGTCGAGCGAAGTAAAAGTGTTTTGGTGTTTGTGGAAACTACTTTGAGTGTTGTGTTTAATAAAGGAATTAAGAAATAGCGATCTGATTTTTGAAATAAAAAGTTTTTTCAAAAATAACGTTTTTTTCCGAAAAAACTTTAGAATAAAATTCCTATCCAATTTTTGCCAAAATAAATTAATATTAAACAGTCAAATAAAAGAAAAAGTGTATATTTTTCAATGTCATTAGTCATAAATAACTAACCAACCTACTAAAATAAGTAAATATTATTAAAAATATTTCTCTGACATTTTAATTTGCCGGAGAATAAACTCTAAAAAAATATAAAATGTGAAACATTTAATATGATACACTTCTGCAGATTCGAGAATTTCAGGACGAAAACGTCCGTCATCTTAGACAGTCATCTTGTACAATTAATTTGCCAAGAAAAATCCTGATCCGCTAGAACTAAAACCTCGATATAAATTTATAGTCGAATCGAGATTTAAATCACAAAATTCATCAGGTATCTTGGAGTTTACATCTTGAATATTTGTTCTGATAAAAAAAAATCGAACCCCAAAAACCCATTTGAGACGCCACTGTGGCAGCATTTATTATTTTAATCAAAAACAATAGATTAATTTTGCACAAAAGCAATAGGGAGCCTTCATTACGAAAAAAACTATTTTTATGCCAAATCTTACGTTATTTTGGTACTGAAGTATTTGTACAAAATGTATTGAAATATGCAAACACATAAAGTAGTAAGTATATTTTATAAATATATAATTTTCGTGTAACATTAAACTTATTGCTATTTTAAATGCTGATAGATTTTCACATATTTTCCTTATCTGCCTACCGCCTAGTAAATAGTTTGAAGTAGAATGGAAATTGGAAAAAGTCGAGTATATTAAAAGTCATGACTTTTGCATAATTAATTAATTGTATTTAAATTGCTTAGAATATTGCAGTATCAAAAGTGATTCTTTCTGAGAACATTATAACTGTAATATAAAGTACCGTATTTAAAATACGACGACTGAATTACTTGACACTAATTCCAGCTTATCCAAATCATTACTGACATCCTTTTAAAAAAAAAATGGTGCAACATCAAGTAAAACAATTGATATTCATGTGTGATCCTCATTGGAAAGTTGCAGACCCTATAAAAGTCTAGCCCGAACGGACTTCTATTATCAGTCGATCTGCATTTGACATCCTTAGCACTTAGACATGGCATTCAAGGTAGGTGCAAAAAGGGCGTAAATCATCTTTATTAAGTACAACATAGTTAAAGTGGCAAAGTTTCTGTTATAACCGTGGTGGTGATAAAAAGTAAAAGTTTTACAACGGGAGTTGCATCAAGCGTTGCAGTGAATAAGATATGGCAGGGTAAAAGTGATGCGGTCAGTGTGTTTCCGAAGAGTATGAGGATAAAGTGTTTCTCGGATAATGGCTAAAGAATTATTTAAATTTTATCGAATGTTTTCGTTTAAGATCAAACACATGATTTTCGAAACATTTAGTTTTCAGACTTTTCGGTCATATGATTGGGTATATCGTATATATCCGATCGTATCCCTTATACGTTTATGGGTTCCAAAAATAAATCTAGATTAAATCATCATAAAAATTTCAAATAAAATTTTAAAAAACATTTATTTTTTACTTAATATTTCTTCTAAGATTAGCAATGCATTTTATTTAATTTTAGCCATTGTATACGTAAATTGTGACTACACAGCCAACTCTAGATGCTCTCTAGACTGCTTAATAACAAGGAATATTGAGAAGATTGTTACCTAAATTAAATTAAATTAATATTAAATTTAAAATAAATTGAATACCTATATAAAAATATCCACCTGTCATAATAGTCCAAAAGTATATTTAATATATTTGATTTTTGTAATGCCAATTTGAATACACAACACGTTTTTGTTCCAGTTGTTCTTTTGCGTTGCTTTCGTAGCTGTGCTTAAGGGTGGAGTAGTGGAAGCTTCTGGTGTGATAGCCAAACTTTCAGACGCCACCATAGACCCAAACCCATCATATTCTTTCGCCTACGACGTCCAGGATGCTTTAACCGGTGATTCCAAGTCCCAGGTGGAGAGCAGAGCAAATGGCATCGTCAAGGGCCAGTACACCGTAGCTGATCCTGACGGTACCAGGCGTATTGTAGACTACTACGCCGACCCAGTCAACGGTTTCAACGCCGTAGTCAGAAAGACGCCTTTAGGTGTAGCTGTTGCGCCAGTAGTAGCTAAAGCTGTAGCTGCCCCAGTGGCAGCGCCATTGGTTACCAAAGCCGTGGCTGCCCCTCTTTTAGCTAGAGCCGCTCCAGCTCCCCTTGCCTACGCTCCAGGTTATGCTGCGCCACTCGCCGCTGCACCAGCTCCTCTAGCTGTGGCACCAGGACTTGCCAGATTCGCTGCTCCAGCGCCTGCTCCCTTAGCCGTTGCCCCAGGATACGCCCCACTAGCCGCCCCCTACGCAGCTGCGCCGTATGCGTCCCCTTACGCAGCCGCACCACTAGCTGCACCTTACAGAACTGCAGCATTAGCCGCGCCTTACGCAGCTGTCCCAGCGCCATTACCAGTTGGTCCAGGACTCGCCAGAGTAGCTGCTCCTTTCGTAGCTGGTCTAGCTGCTTATCCTTACGCAAGAATAGCTTCGCCCTATGCTGCGTGGTAGATTTGGACTGATACTCGTATAGATTAAATAATATTTCATTGTAAATAACCTATTGTATATACATTTTTGATATTTCTTTTATATGAATAAATTATCTTATGCGAATTTAGTAGTTAGCAGATGCAATATTTATATATTTTGTTGATTCACTATCAGAATCACTTAAGAACATATCGCTACACATTTTACTATATAAAAAGTAAAATGAATTTTTCATATTGCACTATTGAAACATATTATTAATAGTATGGGTACAACACACCAAGAAGTACCGATAAAAGCAATATAAAATTGTTTTTCTTTAATTGGTTTGTACTCTACTCGTGCTTAGCGACTGAACATTGATTATCTTTGGTAAATTTTGTAGACAAATTTTAGACGAACCCAAGGTATGTAAAAGTTATCAATACGGTATAAAGAAAACTTAAGACAGTCTCTGAACACTTTTCTAAATGTACCAATTAATAATACCAGCTAGAAGTACTAAATAAGGTACCAAATAACACTTCAGAGCTCGGAGGGCATTGAAGACTTGCATTTCTGCTATAAACTTTTAATGATTTTCAGGAAGTACTAAGTATTTGACTAATATATTTGTATAAGGAAAATATATCATCGAAGATGACCCGATCATTTACACTACTACAACGTGTTAGGTATGTCAAATAATATGGGTTCAATTTATAGTTCATATAAATAATATCTTTCAGCCAATTTCCATGATTTTACAAATATGTCATCAATTGAACATTTATATCAGAGAATAGTTTGGAAGCTGCTAAAATAGAGTGTTATTTATCAACAAAATCAATAGAAGTGGCCTTAAGTTAGTTCCTTAGGGTACACTCAAAGTGACGAATACTAGATTAAGAATTTTAATAGGTCTAATGGACGTTTATAAACTAAAATTTTCATTGGAGAAATATCCTGAAAATAATATCCTAACATTAACAGTTCCTGTCATTATAGGCTGCCATTTAGAAAAAAAAGGAGGTTCAGAGGAATGTTATGCTATAGTTATGATTTTCTCACCCTATATATTTTTTGGGTTACTAAACGTGAATTTGAAGTTTGCAAGCAAAACTTTGAAATTTTGTTTTTTTGGCACTTTTTGCTCAAATTTTGGATCTTTTTCAGTTTTTCACCTATATCTCAGGGAAGAAGCGTTTTTTCGACAAGCCCATTAGGTATATACGAAATTAAAGTAGACAAAATTTCCTACATTTTTGTTTTTAAGGTTTTTTGGAAGGCTAACCGTTCCGCCGGTAGAGCGCGCCAAAAAAGGGCCATATTCCGAGATCTAGTGAAATTCAGCGTTTTCGCGAAAATCTTGCTATGATACTTAACTGTCGATCGTAAATGAAACCTTCCTCCAACCACCTACTCTCCTGTGCACCATCTGCTAAACAAAACCATTGAAGAACACATCATGTTTCTTCACGCATTGTGTGGGTGTGATACATATTCAGTACCTAGCAACCAAGGGAAAGGGGAAAAAGTTTATAAAATACCCCCACCTTACCGATGTTGTAAGTGTGTTCAAAAAACTCTGAGGCAACTCCAGTTGTGTATACGTAAAATTAAATAAATTAAATAATACGCAACAATCTGATTGGTCAGATTGTATCATAATAACAAGAAAGAGGATGGTAATCAGGAAATGCAGATGTTTTTCCATACGGCATCGGCATATCCGTAGTTACACATAACAATGCAAAAGAGTCCGGCTAAGGCGTTCGATGAGGAAACATCCACGTTCCTAATTTTATTAAAACTTGTTAGAAATTAATAGTTAAACTAAAGTAAAATTATTTAAAATCGTGCTAAATAAGTAAGAACACAAGTGAAAAAGGTCTACAAGCAGAAATAACTGCAAATTAAGTGTTCTCGTTGTAATAAGCAAGTGAGAAGTATAGAGGCTTGTTAGCGTCCCAGCCGCAAAACAGTTTTGTGATCAAGATAAAGAAAAGGAAACAATTTTATCATAGAATGCAAGTAATAAAAGTATATAGGCCGACAATTAAAGGTTTGAGGGTAAATATATCCCATAATAAAGTTCCAGCGATCATAGCAGTATTCCAGAGGTAGTACGGCGACATCCGCTAGATGACACCACCAGAGCCCAGCAGCATCTGTTAGTTTGTGTTCCAACCAGTGTTCGAGAATAGTGATAAGTTTCTGTCTGTAATCATTTTAATCGTAATTAAAAAGAGTTAACATAAATTTCTAAGGTAAGTAATAACAATTTCAAACTTTGGTAATTTTTAAAATACATTGTGACAGAGGACTTGGTCCCATATAGTAGAAATAAGTTACGTAGGTTTGCGTAGGGTAGTAATAAGGTTCCAGATTTTTTGTTTATTTATTATCATATATGATACTAAACATTGTCATATATAAATTACTTCTTCTTTCTTCTTATTTTGAAAATTTTCAGGAAACATTTTAAATCATACAATTTGGGATTCAACAAAATAAAATAAACTTAATAAAATATAATTCTATAATATCATAGAATTCATTATTTGGTAACTTAAATATAATATAACTTCACTTTACAAATTTTAATCTTGCAGAGAAATTTACATAGACCTAATTGAACCTCATCTAGGACTAGAGTAGTCATGTTTTAAGTGATCCTTCTAGTAAATTCTAAATTAGTGTTCATGGAACTGGCGCCCATTAAACAAGAAGGATTCAATAGGGAAGAAATAGTGTAAGTATCATGTAAGCAGATCAGACATTTCTTCATCTTTCTTTAAGAACCGTTACCTTAAAACTTTAACCGTTAACTTAAGATCTTTAACAACCGTTTTTCCACAAGAGTTGAAATTTCAAAAATAAATGAGAATCATAGTCATTATCTTATAACCAATTTGCACATAAAAGGAATGCAGAAATGGTCTAGTGATTAAGATATCCAAGTATCTGTGAGAAATCTTTAAACATATTTTTTATAAAACACATTTTTAATACACATTTTTACTTGACACTTGACATATTACTGTACATATTAACAATATTTCTGCATACAAATAGGGAAGCCGAATGTTGGCAAGATTACGTTGTAAAATATTTAATTAGACAAAATTGCTAGCCTCTCCGACATATATTTCTGAAAATAATTCTCATTTGAAGTAGCTTGGGAAGCAGTAGTAATATTCAAGTATCTATATGAAATCTCATATTTTTACGAGTGCGTTGGTTAATTTGCTTTAGAAAATCCTCACTTCGCGACAAATCAATCGTCTGCTGCTGCCTTTGAAACCTACCAGTCTGGCATATTAATGAGATACAATGTCGCAGCAAGGATTGCGATTGAATTTACAGAGAAGATTACCAACGATAATTAAATGATATGATGTCAAGTACGAATGGCTAACCTCAAAAAAAATGCTTTTTGGGTTTTTAGGAGGGTTGCAAAATTGCTTAGTATTCTGTTGTGATAATATTTATTATTTGCGAAATCTTGATATCAGTATATAAGCATTGGTCATCTGAGAACCAGTATCAGTTTATTTACAGTGTCTATAAACATTAGTTCCAAAATGGCCTGCAAGGTAAGTTGTAGTGAAAAAAAGTTTGATGGAGTTTTTAATAGAAAGTGCAAGTGAAAAGGCAAATATTGTCTTATGAGAGCAGTACAGAAATGGTTTTCTTTAAATTGTCAGCGATATAGTGCACCAAGTTTAAATCCGTTTTATTTACTTTCATTCATTTTTCTATTTTAAATACATAAGGAAATGTATACAGATGTAAAAAAATAGTTTACGGATCAAATTTTAAGCTAGTTTTCCTAAATGGTTATATTTTAAATAGGTTTTTTAAATGATGTGCAACTTTGTTAAGTCGTTATTTCTGAATTTAAATCAGGATACTGCATCGAATTATTACTCTACCAGAAAATGGTGGCAGTCTCGACACTTCGCATTTCCAAATTTAGTTATTTAGTCCGAATAATAATAAAATTATTCTCTGCATAATAATTAATGGTATGAATAATATCCTGATAGATAGATATAAATATAGCTAAAATTTCTCAACCCGTTACAGCCAATTTCATTCGCCATTTCCACAGATTCAATAAAAATCTCATAAAATATGGAAACAAAAGAATATATGATTTATATCAGCTATACAAGTTCAAATAATATAAGATTTTCCACTAGGTAAACTCACTCTTCTTCTCGTCATAAATAATAACTGGTTTGCATTATAATAATATACCAAGAAATTCATTGTTATTTCCTTGTACGAATATTAGTTCATGTACTAATATGTAGTGAAACATATTATATTAATCTAGTAATCTTCTATTCTATTACTTCTATTGTTATTCCATTAATTTTAACTAGTGAATAGCGTTAACATTATACATTATACAGATTTATAATAGATAGATATTAATTAATTTTTCATTACTAACACGTGTCTAATATAATTTTAGTTCCTCATTCTCGCTGTTGCGGTATCCATCGTTAAAGGCGAAGCGCCCCTAGTTCCAGCCGCCCCACTTCTTGCCAAAGTCTCAGATGCCACCTACGACGTTCCCCAGTATTCCTTCGGCTACGACGTCCAAGACGCCCTGACCGGAGATTCTAAAAGCCAAATTGAAACCCGCACTGGTGACGTCGTCCGAGGACAATACAGCCTTAACGATGCTGATGGTACACGTCGTATCGTAGACTACACAGCTGACTCAGTAAATGGTTTCAACGCTGTAGTAAGGAAAGCCCCACTTCTTGCAGCAGCACCAGCTGTGGAGCCCTTGGCTGAACCCGTTTTCGCCGCAAAAGCTGTATCTGCTCCTTTGGTTGCAAAGGCAGTGGCTGCTCCTTTGATTGCAAAGGCAGTGCCTACTCCCTTGCTTGCTAAAACGGCACCTCTAGTAGCCGCCGCCCCGGTAGCATCTTCAGCTGTACAGACCTCACTAAATACTTTCAGTGCTCCCCTTGTGAGTGCACCAGCTCCGCTTGCTTATGCTGGTGCACCTGTACTGAGCTACGCTAGATTTGGTCCATTAGCGTACACTTTGTTTTAATTGATTCTTTTACTGTTTTGTACATACATTTGAAATAAAACTTGTTTTGAAATTGGTACATATTTTTATCATTACGACGGCATTTTTATAATTGGAAATTAACCTGCTGAAGAACACTAGCAACACTTAACAGATCTTGATAACAGAACAAAGCCTGGTCTTGATAATTTATACCAAATCAATCCACACCATATGAGAAAACCTCCAACTAAGACTGCTAATTTAGAAACTTTTTATATTACCATTCATATTCTAGATGATGAGCTAATATTGTTTCTCTTTCCTTGCCATAAATCTTCTGTTTAGACATCATCTGGCACAATCTATACTCATTGCACTGAGATATGGATATTACAAAGAAGGAAAGATACTTCTATTCCATATACTTCTATATACTTCTATATACGTGTATATATACTTCTAAATAATTCTATATAATTTTATATACTTCTGTATACTTCTATATACTTCTATATACTTCTATATATTCCTATACACTTCTATATATTTCTATATACTTATGTACACTTATATATACTTACACATAATTCTTTATACTTCTATATGCTTCTACTTCCATTATAACATAATAACTCATATAGAGTTCCGTAACTCATGAATTATATAATATTTTAGCAGATAATGATGACACTCAATTATTTTTATTAGATTTCACTAATTTGAAGTGTTCCAATAAAACAGTAAATATGTTTCCTTTCACACCATGTAATTATTTATTTACATTTAAGGGTTTTTGGACACAAAAACTGAAGTGTGGTCAAATAAGATTAAGAATGATTAACTTAAGAATACTGATGAACTCGTGCTTGCTTCCTGCGAAGTTTAAAGTTTTGAGTCCTCCAAGGTAATAGCACCACCGCCACAAGATTGGGTTTAGATAGCTGCTGCAGGTATTCAGTTTCACTATTTGGATTCTGTTGGGCGCAGATAGAGAGCAAACATATCAGACTGGAATAGGAAGGCTTCCCTGGGCAAACATCATATCTATCCTGGGCTCTATTCATAGTACACTGTATCCTAGAACTGCTATCCATTCTCGACCCATCTGTCTGTCGGACAGGTCTTTTCGACTGTAGTAGGTCTTCTTGGTTCGAAATCAGTTCCTCTCTTGAATGAATCTATAAAGAGGACTTTCCCAAACGAGGAGTCATGAGATTTGCCCGGATCTGGATGATATTGTGTAGTCCAGGCAACAAGTAAATTATAGTGACAAGAGCGCCTACCTCGCTGATTTTTTCTTGCCCCCTTTAAGCCTCCCTATTTCCACGAATGCACCCATTATCTTTTCAAGTCCCGAAGCGAATAGGTGTAAAAATAATTTTTCTCTTTCTCGGCTCCCGATAAAATTACGACAAAAGCGGTAGCACCAACGTATAGGGCGGCTCGAACGGTAAAACTTTGCCTCTTATGATTTTGCTCGTAAATGCAAGCGTTGTCGCCTGGATTAATCTTCAGAATCGAGTTTTATCACACATGTCAGAACCTCTAGCTCAGGTTATTTTGTGATCTAAACTAATTCGAGTACGAATCAAGAAATAAAAGCAAATCAAATACTTTACTGATTTATTCTCAGAACTATTTGTAATATCACATGTTAAAAGAAGTTCCCATACAATATCGGCAATGGTGAAAATCTGGTAAAAGCTAAAGTTGGAGCTGCGGCATAAGCCACTGGAAGTGGAGCTGCCACAATTGGAGCAGCAACAGCAGGAGCTGCTGGGGCAGCCGTCAGTGCTGCGGATTTTTTGATAGGCGCATCAGCCTTCAAGGGGGCCGATTTAACGAGTGCTGGTGGTGGAGCAGATTTTACAGCTACTGCAGCAGCTTCGGAAGATACTGGGGCGGGCGGTGTTACAGATTTCAACGGAGCAGATTTGGATGTTACTGGAGCTGGCGCTGGTACAGCTGATTCAGCTTTTAACGGAGCAGCTACAGCCTTGGCAACTACAGGCTCCACTTGTGGAACTACTGGAACATTAGCTACGATTGGCGTTGCTAACGCCAAAGGTGCTTTCCTGACTATGGCGTTGAATCCATTGATGCTGTCAGAGGTATAGTCTACTATACGTCGAGTACCATCTGGATCGTTGAGACTGTATTGGCCTACGACCACGTTACCATTTCGCTGTTCAATTTGGCTTTTTGAGTCACCTGTCAAGGCGTCCTGGACATCGTACCCGAATATATACTGGGGAACTGGATCATAGGTAGAGTCAGATATTTTACTAAGAACTGGAGCATCTGGAGATCCTCTAGCTTCGATCCTGGTGATGAATGCCAAAAGGGCGAAAGCAAAAAACTAAAATACATGATTTAATATTAATAAATGTTGAATAAATGCTTGATTTTCTTTCTTACCTTAACTGCCATTTTACTGGTAATTTAAAACTGGATCAACTGATACGTTCTGCAGATGCACATGATGTATATATACACATAGACAATATTTCGTAAGTATAAACTATTGTGGTGGTAGAATACTAATCATAAAATAACCCACCCAAAAATCATCCAATGAACTTGTAAGGTTATTTAAAGTACACGTTACCCATACTCAATTAGTCGATTGCAATTTATGCATTTCAAAAAATCAATTATAATATTGTCCAACTACTTTGAAACATTTTTGCAATTTAAGCAGCAATTCGAATTACACATTATATAATTGGATACATGGCGGATTTACATATTTTATGTCTTCCTATATTTTCTGTATGCAATTGTTTTATTTTGATAATCAAAAAGTTTCTGATATTTAGTCGACTAGTAAGAAAAATATCCCAGCTAGTCTCTAGGAAGAATATTCTTTATTTGACCTATTTCAGAACGATAAAGTAAGTTTCTCGAGAAATACCATAATTAATATATATATATATATATATATATATATATATATATATATATATATATATATATATATATATATATATATATATATATATATATATATATATATATATATATATATATATATATATATATATATATATATATATATATATATATATATATATATATATATATATATATATATATATATATATATATATATATATATATATATATATATATATATATATCTATATATATATATACAGGGTGAGTCAGTTTTTTGTAGACAAACTTTAACAGGGGATAGAGCGCACGTTTTTAAAAAGAAAAGTGCCTATAAATATATGGCCGATCTAGCTTCCTAAGGAAGATACAAGGTGTTAAAGTTTCATTTTTTTTTACATTAATGTGTAATATTTTCTGAACGGAATGATATATTCACTAAATATTTTACACATATCTTAACCTGCATAGGATCAACATGTTGTATTGTTCCTGTCGAAAATACTATAGTGGATGTTACTTTTTTCGGGTACTTCGGATATTCTGCATAATGGAACTTTTTTTTCGTACGCCACTGACATTATCTGATACATATTTCTAAAATAACGGCCCCTTAGTAACAATTTTGATCTCTTGTAATTTTGCTCTAACTACGACAGTTTTAGAGATATTGGCCGTTGTTTCTCTGACAGTGTAATGTCGTTATTATATTTTTTTTCTCGAATTTTCTTTATGGCTTATAAACGAACGCTTAGATTTTTTCATGTTTGGGAGATAATGCCTATTAATTAAGGCGCATAAAACAAGCGGTAAGAATGTTCAAAAACTTGCACAGTGGCGGGGTGGAAGGGGTGCTCCACCCCTTTCGTAAACAGAACATCTACGCCAAAGACTATTTAAAAAAAAACTGTTATTTTCATTATCTACATACAGTTTAACAAAAATAATGTCCCTTCTTCTGTTTCGAAATTCCTGTGCGGTTCCTAGTTATTTTGATTTTTAGTGTTTGATGTGGTACTAAATTAAGTAATTTATTTATTAGCAATAATAATTATCGGCTAAATATTTAATTCTTTCAACGAAACCTACCTAAATATGGTGTGTTAAGGATTCTAAAAAGCCGAAATCTCTTATTATTTATCTTTTTCCAATGTAGTCAAAATAAATATTTGTTATATCAAGCCTTACTCAAATACAATACTTTTATATGTTGAAATCTGTTAAATTACAAATGTACTTACAATACAATAGATTATTGTACAGTTGCCAAAAGTCTTAAAAATTTCCTTTAAGTTTTATTAAACTTGTGCATGTACCAATTTCTGTTTCAATTTTTGTTGTTGTTTGCTAAATAATTTCCATTTAAAACTAGCGTATTTGTAACTGTACGTAATAATTGCAACAAAATATTATACTCCTTGGAAAACAAGTAAGCATTATGTCATATTTTGAAACGACAGTTTGACGTATTACAAGTTTATCTACAAACAATTTTGCTTCATCTTGAATATTTTCACTGTTATTAATTATTATTTTTAAGATTAAAAAGTTATTTTATGTGATTTGCCAGATTTTAATTAGTGTAACATGCCGTTTATATTTACAAATAGCGAACAAGCCGACATTCATTTTATTTATGGGTTCGCAAATGGGAATTCAAGATACGCAGCTAGGGAGTATCGAAGAAGATTTCAATACACGACAACCTCATCATTCCGTTTTTGTGAGTATCCACCGTCGATTTGTTAACCAGGGTTTGAAAAATGTACCCGGGGGCCGACAGAACAACCGTGGACGAGATAGAGACCGTATATTGCGGGAATTTAATAGGAACCCAACGACAAGTACTCGACGTGCTGCTATTGCTCTTGGTATTTCCCAAAGTAAAATTTCCCGGGTTTTAAAACGGGATCACAGACGCCCATATCATTTTCAACCTGTTCAAGGTTTATGTCCAGGTGACGCTGAACGAAGACTTACTTATTGTAGGTGGGTTCTTAACTCCATTCAAAATAATAGGGATTTCTTATCCTATATACTGTGGACTGATGAATCTTGTTTTACTCGTCGTGGTATAGTAAATTTTCACAATCTGCATGTATGGGCACATGAAAACCCACATGCCATTCGACCACGAAGTTTTCAACATGAATTTAGTACAAATGTCTGGATTGGAATTTACGGCAACCACGTGTTTGGACCTTATTTCTTGCCACAACGTGTAAATTCAGAAAATTTCCTACAATTTTTAGAAGAACACCATGGTAATATATGGGAAGTCATTCCTTTGAATTTAAGAAGACAGTCTTGGATTCAACTTGATGGGTGCCCGGCCCATTATGGCAGAAATGTAAGAAATTGGCTAAACAATAACTATCCAAGGAGATGGATAGGTCGTGGAGGTCCAGTGGCGTGGCCTCCCAGATCCCCCGATTTAACACCACTTGACTTTTTTGTGTGGGGATTCATTAAGGAAATAGTGTATACCACTCCGGTTAATACACTTGAGGAACTTCAAAATCGCATTAGAGATGCTTGCAATGAAATAAGGGTGCATCATTTAGTTAACTTAAGACGTTCTATGATACGTCGCAGTGAAATGTGTATTGAGAAGAACGGTTTACATTTTGAACAAAGTATCTAATTTTATGTATGTAGGTACTAGTGTTATTGTTATTAATTCTTGTAATTGTTATTTATAAATCATTATTGCTAACAATTGTTATTTATTCCACAATTATTATTGTTAATTAAATATTGCTATAAACATTAAACTCAATCATAAACATTATCTCCATAAACATTAAATCTCCATAAACATTAACATCAATGTTCATCTAATGTTTTTTTTTGTAATTGTAATTACTTGGAAAGAGATAAAGAGATTTCGGCTTTTTAGAATCCTTAACAAACCATATTTAGGTAGGTTTCGTTGAAAGAATTAAATATTTAGCCGATAATTATTATTGCTAATAAATAAATTACTTAATTTAGTACCACATCAAACACTAAAAATCAAAATAACTAGGAAACGCACAGGAATTTAGAAACAGAAGAAGGGACATTATTTTTGTTAAACTGTATGTAGATAATGAAAATAACAGTTTTTTTTAAATAGTCTTTGGCGTAGAAGTTCTGTTTACGAAAGGGGTGGAGCACCCCTTCCACCCCGCCACTGTGCAAGTTTTTGAACATTCTTACCGCTTGTTTTATGCGCCTTAATTAATAGGCATTATCCCCCAAACATGAAAAAATCTAAGCGTTCGTTTATAAGTCATAAAGAAAATTCGAGAAAAAAAAATTATAATAACGACATTACACTGTCAGAGAAACAACGGCCAATATCTCGAAAACTGTCATAGTTAGAGCAAAATTACAAGAGATCAAAATTGTTACTAAGGGGCCGTTATTTTAGAAATATGTATCAGATAATGTCAGTGGCGTACGAAAAAAAAGTTCTATTATGCAGAATAGTCGAAGTACCCGAAAAAAGTAACATCCACTATAGTATTTTCGACAGGAATAATACAACATGTTGATCCTATGCAGGTTAAGATATGTGTAAAATATTTAGTGTATATATCATTCCGTTCAGAAAATATTACACATTAATGTAAAAAAAAAATTAATTTTAACACCCTGTATCTTCCTTAGGAAGCTAGATCGGCCATATCTTTATAGGCACTTTTCTTTTTAAAAACGTGCGTTCTATCCCCTGTTAAAGTTTGTCTACAAAAAACTGACTCACCCTGTATATATATATGTATATAATATATATACATATATAATACATATAGGTAAGTATTTTTCTTTTAACTGTTTGTCTATGTAGATATTTGATTATTTCTCTGTGTGCTGCAAACCCAAGATTTCTTCTCACATAGTGAATACGAATAAGAAATAAATTAAAAGCTAATAAATATATTCCTGGGTGAAAATAGTAATTTTACATAATATATAAGATCCAACAAAGGATTTTAGTTTCGATCAAACAAGCAATTTCTGTATCACTCCCTTGTTAAATGCTTCTATTGTATATCTAATTCAATATTTTCTAACATTTAGCTAGGAAACTACTTTTCTAGCTAAATTGTTGCTGTAATAGATTCTACAATATGTTACGCATTTTAAAGTTTAACATATTCAAGATAAATGTATGCCTAATGGTTTTATATATCAATATGTTCAAATGGAACAAATATAAATAGTAGAGGTTAGGGTTTTCTATGAATGGGAATTCTGTAAAAACTAATGTCAACCAATGAGCCTCAATAAAGGCGAAGGAGCTTCTACAACTTCTAGATGTTTCGTTTCCATGTGTATGTCCGGATATGCGACTGCTAAGTGTTTTTCGTTTGACTATTTGTCTATATAGATATTTGATTATTTCTCTGTATCTCCGTGTATGAATTGGTACGAACCCAAGATTTCTTCTCAGATAATGAATATAAATAGCAAAGAAATTAAAAGCTAATATATATATATATATATATATATATATATATATATATATATATATATATATATATATATATATATATATATATATATATATATATATATATATATATAAACATCATTATATCAATATATTCACGCGAACGGTTTAGAAACATCTGGTAGCATTATAAAATCTGATATCCCAGCATGTTGTCGCTCCTGAATTTTTGCATAAATTATTACAGTTTCGTGTCTGTTGAAAATTAATTTCAGTTAGCCTTTCATACAACTCTAAATTATTTTCAACATGAAACCGTAATTAGAGGTTATAAGCTGTGGTGGCATTTTCAACTGAATAACTTTTAATTTCCACTCTTCTATACATGTCAGTTAAGCAATAATTCTATCTATTGATTTATGCCCCTATCTTTTATTTTTGCGAATTTATGTTAAATTTATTAATATTTCGGGTAATTATATTAAACATAGTCTAAGAAACTCCATCTAGTTGCTTATCACTATGATAACTGACCTACATCAAGACATGGCTCAGTGCTTTTTTGGTGCTAATAATTTTATCGGAATAGGTTTTCTCCGGATGTACTTGCTTAGCCGAAATATTTGTGCTACTAATTCTTTGGTGCTAATTAATTTGTCAAGTCAAATATGTTAACATAAGTAAATATTGGTGATACTGAATGTGGGCCATCGATATGCCTTGAAGAGAGCCACTAAGGATATTAATCTAGTCTAAATACAAAAGAAAAGTTTCATTATGGACTGACCTGACTGACCATTATGGACTGAACTCATAATGCCTATCTGCTTTTGAAGAAAACACAGTTTTCTGAAAGTCGAAGGCCATTGACTTGCTAAATCGAGAGTTGAAAAATAGATTTAAACTAGTTTCTCTAGAACAAGTAATATTTAAAATAGTAACTACTTGTCATAGATTAACTTTCATTTAGCTTTAGAAATTCTATTACAAGTTACCATTATTTGCATCCTGAAACTTCTACCTTTCAATGAACAATCTATATGGGACTATCTATAGACACTAGATCATGGGGATTCATTAACTCGATCATCTAACATTTTACAAATTCGTGTTTTTACCTCATTTTGTTGAGTTTTAATTTATTTTTTGACATATTTTATGATCTATTTACTTCTGTTTAGTGAAAACATGGTAATATAATGCCCTGTGATCATTGTTAAATTAGGAAGACGGAAGAATGCTTCATATTCAATAATTAAAACAGTTATAGATATTTCAAAGTATTTTTACAGAATATATAAATATATATAAATACAAAATTAGAAAATAATCACACTGTTATCTATAACACGGCGTAGGAGAACCCAGGATAGGCTGCTGGCGCTGCTACATAAGGAGAGGCTACTCGCCCTACAGCTGGTGCTACGGCAACTGGGGCAGCTCTAGCTAGAAGCGGAGCGGCTGCTACGGTCAATGGGGTTTTCCTCACAACGGCGTTGAAACCGTTCACTGGATCAGCAACGTAGTCCACAATACGACGGGTGCCATCAGGCTCAGCTACGTTGTACTGCCCTTGGACGATTCCATTAGCTCTGGACTCAACTTGACCTTTGGAATCACCAGTTAAAGCATCTTGTACATCGTATGCGAAAGAGTAGGATGGGTTGGGGTCGAAGGTCTCGTCAGAAATTCTAGCCAGGACTGGAGATGCCACTACAGCAGCTGGTGCACCGATTACTCCTCCCCTGGCGATGGCCACCAGAGCAGCTAGTATCAGGAACTGAAAACAAATAAAATGTCAGTTCTCAGATAAAATCATGACTGTAGCATCAATAGGTTCCTTTAAGGAAACCTTCTACATATAATTTACATTTACTTGATATTTTGCTTATATCAGTGTAATGGTGCTATTTAAAACTAATATTAAATGTAATATCTTTTGTTGGAGTAATAATTCAACGGGTAACTACAAATTGTACAGATAAAGAAATTATATTAGTATAGTTATATTACATCTCTCCCATGTATTTGTATAATATGCTGGATATAACTGATAAATAATCTCAACAAATTTATAGTCCTCCGTGTTATGAGTAGACAAGCTTTTGGAAATAATACAATTCAGTGAAAATTATCTAATTGATTTTGAAATATTTGCATATTAAGTGCTATCCCTTGGGTTTACTGAAAAGTGATTGAGGCATTTTTTAATATTTATGGAAGCACTGAAATGATAACACGTCCAAATCTAGTCCTAACTTTCACGCTATGCAAAATTTCACTGCGTCACTGTTCACTGCCCGAATTAGGTACACCATTTCACTTGAACCTACCTTGATAGCCATGTTATACGTTAAAAATGCGAATGAAGATCGACTGATAGCACTGGCTTCGCACATTTAGTTTATATACTTACCTACTTGCGTTTCATAAGTGTCTAATCGTCGCTAGAGAATACTAAGTAATTTGGCAATGTTCCCACAACGTTCTCGTATTAACATAAGCTTTCTTATTACCATAAAGTGAATATATTGTTGTTCTGGGAGCCAAGTAATCTCGTTATCTAAGCATCAGGGAGGATGTATAGGGTGTGAATCCTCAGTCCATGGTGTAATTGACAGAGAGAGCTTAGAGATAAATACGTTGTTTATTTTGTGTTTTGGGATGAGCCGCTGCTCTTTTATGCGCGTAAAGCTTCATATAAAAGAAAATAATCCAGGCTGAAACATTAATAACTTGTCAAATATTGTGCTCTGTTGTAATAATTATAGTGGATCTACTGAGCATCAAAGTTTAATAATATCAAGATCAATATGTATCAGTCGTAACTTTGCACAATAATTAAGAAAAATTGGAGTTTCAATATTCTTACAACTTCCCCACATATACAGGGTGATCCAGGTAAAATTTTCCTCCCTGTAGATGAGTAACGGTTTTATCAAATTAGTTCCAAACTTATATTCTTATGTTTTTGATGATTCGAATTCGAAATTAGGGATTTAAATTAATGTTATTTATATATATTTATATACAGAAACATACTGCTACTTTATTATTTGAAGATGGACATAAAGTACTTATATTTTATATATTTTTCTATTTCCATATTGTCATTCGAAATATATCGTACAATAATAACCTTGCGATGAGTGAATCCGAATTATGTGCATTTCTTTTTGTGCTCCGATAAAAGCATCCAAATGCCACTTTACACCATCATAAATTACATGAATTTCTATACGTGTCTATTGGACCAAGTATATTAGAACGTAATACACGGTTATACTTAAATTTATTCCTACATGTAATTCTATAAAGAAATTATATTATGTTCTATATATATGAAGGTCATGAATGTGTATTTTTGGTAATTGCTAGTAATTTTATTTGTAGCTATTGGCACACCTGCTTACTATATCGGCTAGGACCATAAAACAAAGCGACGAGTTGCCTTAAAAATTAAATTCCAGTTTTGGGCTACATTTAGACTCAGAAACAGTGGAAAAAATAAATGGACTTAAAAAGGAAATTTTGAAACAGTTAGTTATATTTTTAGTTGTCAGCCGTTGCCATCATCATATACTACAAGCTAATTTTTCGTATTCCGCGCCAACATAAATATTTAGTTGTCGTTTCTGTTAACCTTTGAATTTTATATGTATTATAAACCGTTTTTGCATTGGATCCAGAGAGCCATGGCGCTTGTTTCTTATACTAACAATTACCTTGACAGTTACCTTGATTTGACAGTTATGGCAGCCATTTTAAACTTCATTTATTACCCCTTGGCGTACATATAGCGATTTAAAGTGGTGTCAATAGCGATTTAAAGTGGTCAATAAAAGTTTGCCTAAGCTAGCTCAGCTCTTAATAAACATAAAAATAAAATTCCCATGGACGCAACTGACCATGCGCAACTAAGTTAGTTAGTCCATAAATTGTCCTGGGTATCGAATCTACTTTCTGGCACTTTCTATAATTCTTGGGGGAATGAAAAATAATACACACAGTAGACTTCTTACTAGGTTTAATGTACAAATTGTAAATTTAGAGATGTGATATATAAAAAAATAATTAAAAATTACATACGAATGTGGTACTATACCTGGAAAAATACCTAAAAAGCATAAACAGCTTATATAGAAAACCGTTTAAACGTCATAGTGCCCGATGACTTTCCCGCAATTAATATATATAAAAAACAGCGAAACAATGCCTACCCAAATTGGTTAATTAAACAGTGGGAGTAATCGGTGAATACATATACACTTTGTCAAACGTTAGCTGAGGTCTCGTAATCATTTTATATATTTAGTCGTACACGCTAGTAATATCAAGTCAATCAAACAGGGTGTGTCCCCTTATACTATACTTAAAATTCAGCTTAAATCTTATCTGTAATATGCAGCGACTCGTCCAGTAAGTTGAATCTCTCCTGTAACTCTATGCCGATACAGGGATCGATAGACTTCAGAAAGGTGGTTCTAAAGGTGGTTCAAAAAGAGGTGTGTAAAACCAAGTGGTGTATAGGGTGGTCTAAAAAAGGTGATGTGACTTACACTCGCCGAAAGACAATGAAGCCCTGTTACAGAGACCGGTAAGTTAGTCTCGTTATAAATAAAAAAAAGTTAGGTTAAGTGACTCTATATCTGGTAAAACTTACTTAATTAGTTGGAAAACGGCTTCGAAAAGATAGCTTCACTGTGTCTCTCGATTAACTCTAGGGAGTTCAACGCAACGCAGGCTCTAGAGAATACAGAGTAGGCAAAATAAAATGTAAACACGTGGTTTCAAGAAAACAAAATGGCTTACCTCAATCAATGTTTTTGTAAAACTTATTTGATCCCACTAATGTTGTATGTATATATTCATCCAAAATATCAACACATGAATAATGATTTCATTGTATTATTCCATTATATTGGAACGTACATACTACGTTGTTTAACCAAGAAAATCACTTAATCTTTTACACATTAAAATACTATGCCATTCACACTTCACGCATCTAGCTAAAAGAAAGCGTCGAATGCCAACCCCCACGAAATTAGACCATATATCTCCAGACCTAGGCTACCGTCACAGAACTGCCAATGTTCAATTCACAAAACAAACAATAGAGCAACACAGATGTATACTAAGATATTTGTGGTGAAGATCTATTACAAAGAATTTATTAAATGCGCTGTTGTAATATGAATGATATCGACTAATGAAAGTAATATGTCGACCTGAATTTCTAAACACATGCTAAAGGGAACGCGTAGTCACTGCTTAAAGATCAATTTTATCCGTCAAATATACCTACAATAAATTTAGGAGTCTCAAATTGTTAATTACAAAAAGTGAACGAAACAAATCACTTCAAAGTGCGATATAAAAACCGATTTGTTTATTACTGACATAAGTAAGGAACTATAGATATTAAATTTTATTTCATGAGAGTGTGTATACAATACTTTATTTAATCAAGTCATAGGTTCTCGACATTAATATCAAGAGAAAGATTTACTCGATTTTATTGAAGTGTCGAGTGTCGACGAAGTACGACAACTTCCGCCAAAATTATGTCAAATAACTTTGGCTGAAGGCCCAAGATTTGATCCTTGCGGTATCCCAGAAGTGGCCAAATACTTTGATTCGGCGCAGGATGTTACCTTTTGGAAGCACTATTTTGTGTTATACACCATGATTCTCTTAATAGATATACGAGTACTTATAACTGTCATTACCTTATTTCTCGAGTACTCCTTATCACCTTATTTCTTGAGTAACTAATTAACTTTACTATTAAATATATTTTAATAGAAAGAGAAACAGTATAGTAATTTAAGGGAAATCAAAATTGTAGGCTTAAGTGAGGTTAGTGATAGACATGAGTTAGGGCAAAATTAATATCCTCGCAGGTAAAAAAACAGCTGATTGCACTGCTATATTCACTGTCTATTAGTTATTCATGTCTATGTGATATCTTTCCATCTGATAATAGGTGCGCGCTTTGTAATACTCGTTAGACTTACAAGCGATGTGTGGCTCTAGATAACATCATATACACTTTGAGTGACTGTTGGATCGAATACTCTGCTAATGTATTAGTCAGCGTGTATTGATAGAAAATCACGTTGCGAGAGCATATTGCATTGATATTCAAAGGACTGGCCTCGGTTTACCAGGCACCAGCAGTGTATGAAGATTTGCGATGCATATAGGGATAGCACAAACATATAATACTATGAATAAAACTGAGTTATAGAATTTATAATGAATGATGCAGATTATATTATATGTTTAGACCAAGTATATAAGCAAAAATTTGTTTGATTTTATAATGAATATATGAAAAATTGTATGGCTTGTATTTTCAAGAAGTTTCAGATTGTATTTCCAACGTCCGACTGGTATCGTCACTTCTGGATCTCAATTATATTTAAAAATGCACGCACACGCTTTTTTATTTATATCATAGAAATACTGTATTTGATTTGAACAACTGATATGTGATTTTTTTACACTTGAGTTGTGAAATTTTGGGCTTTCCTCTTAGTGGCATAATAACAACTAATTTAGGAATTGTTTTTCATAGTTAAGGAACTTGACTAGTTATACATTCCCTCTTATATTTTTATTAGCTATTAACAATCTTCAACCAATAACATAATATAGCGTCTTACATTTATGTAATATATTTCTAATTTTTTTGATTTGTTTGCCTTAATAATATATTTGATCTGTGATCTGTGAACTTGTCTCTGATTGGCTATCAATTATAATCTCGAAACGAACACCTTTTGTTATCTTCTAATTTCTTTGCTATATTTATTTATTTTTGGAGGGTTGATCTTGGGATGGTAGCAATAAAACGACTTACTTGAGGTTTCGGTCCCTTTTTTGGGCCTTTTTCAAAATACTATTTTATTTATGACATATTTGACATAGGCAAAAATGACAGTTTTTTTTTAAATAACCATGAAAATTTCGGGAAATAATTTAAAACTAATACAATTTGAGCTTCACAAAAATTTAATTAATTTAATAAAATTTTTCATACTATAAAATTCATTATTTTGAGTTAGGAGTTTCATCTCACAAATAATTTTTAAAGACATTTATATAATAGACCTAATTGGACCCCTCTAAGACTATAGAGTGCTCATGACTAAAGTAATCCTTCAATTAAAATAAAAATTAGTGTTCATAGAACTGGCGCCCATAAAACAGAGAAGGGTTCAATAGGAAAGAAAATATAGTGAGTATCCTATATATAATCAGATTAAGTATTTCTCCATTATAATATTTCAATATAAAATATTTTTATTACAAAAGCCTAAAACATATTACATATATCACAATTATCTCATCAAGGTAGGGCTTTATAAAATCTCTTAATTCATTTATAACAATTGTCAACCGAACGTAGGGCTACATATTTCTTACATATCAAATATAGCTGACCAACAAAAGCCTTTCATAAACTCATACTTATCAATAGTAGTTAACCCAACGTGGGGCTGCTTAATTCATTCATCGCAATTAGCTAACCCAACGTGGGGTCTCATAAATTCATTCATAACAATTATCTTAACCACGGTGGGTCATAATATAAAATTTCATAATACCATTTATTATTGCGATTATTCGTTCTTCTTATCATAAGATTTGACACTAAATCTCTTGTTTGGTTCCGAAATGTATCATTATTTTTTCTCGAAATTTTATTCATAGTCTAAGTATATACCAGCATTTCTTATCAAAATCCCTTCTTCTCGAGCTCCAATTATTTTTTGGCCTTCTATTGTACAAAAGTTTACATCACCTGTTTCATGAATCCTCTTTTTTATTTTGTGAAGCATACTTTGGCTGATATGATAAAGCAATGATAAAAGGTTTTATCATTGCTCAAAAAAATTTTCAACAACAGAATTCCAAAATATATCACAATTATCCACCAACAATAATCGATACATCACTCTACCATATATCCCACGACTGTCACTAAATATTTCCAACATTTTAATAGCACACAATGTACACACATTACATAGATATACAAACTACTTAAAATCCCTTTACACTACATTCAAAGACAAAAATCCACATGAAGAAACTATACATTGCATGTATCAACATTGGCCAAGCAATGCAACTTCTTGAAGATCGATTAAAATGTCATAAATATTCAGCTAGTTTAACACCACAAAAACATTCTAACCAAATTGCGATTAGTAGCAATTAGGGAGCTAGGAACTAGAGCTGATAAGTTGGTCAAAATATTACTATTACCGAAAAGTCGGAAAAGTTTTAGATTTTGGTTTGAATAGAGCCTGTATGCCTATTTATAGTCGTGTTGTTTCATAGTCCATCGAGTTCATTGCAATTTGCAACCCGTCCATCGATGAATAATAGGGGTTTATATATCACGCGTTATCTAACCGATATGCCCATAAAGAACAAGTGGAGCACGAGTTTATGATGAAAAAAGCGCAAGTGTGAAGAAGTGTGTCAATGTCGAATAATGTAAGAAACCGGGCGTGGTCTCGAAATGTCCGACTTGAAAAAGTTGCTCGTTAATAATTCAAGTCGCAGTGACATTCTTAAGTAACTCACCTTTCTTTTGTTCATATAACATACATTTACAATGCTTAATGGGAGCCGGGGTTAAACCATAAATTTTTAAATTCCTAATTGAGTGCTTCAGATTACTAACCGGAACGGCTTTGCTACTACGTTGCTTCGGGCAAATGATATTGGCGAGATAATAAAGGGATGCCAATTTTCACCGGTTTGGTGCTGGAATTTAAGGATAATGGAACAATGATTTCTATCGCAATAGTTATACGTTGTAAATGTTAATTCAATGTCGATCATTCAGCGGGCTGCAAATTACATCAAAGGACTAAATTTTTTTCATTTCAACTCGAAACTGGAAGAGCGCCACAGTAGTATTTCAAAAATAGATGGCGATAGCTTTGAAAAATATAAAGAAACTTGTTATTTAGTATATCTTCCAAGTGAAATATTCAAATTGAATTGTATATTGCTAATTTGTTGTTCTAAACCTCAACAACAATTATACTGTGTCTATAAGAAATAGACAGTAAAAATAATGTTTTGAGATAATCCTAATTTTACGACTTCGGGGTTTTACAATCGATTTAAATGATTTGGTTGATTGATATGACTGACACTTGGGCGTGTTCAGATTAGACAAATTAGATAGGCCAGTTGTCACTTTATTGCTCTCTGCGTTTGCTGTTATAAGAACCAACCAAAAGAACAATCAACAACCAACAAAAAAATTATTATTATTTAAAAATTAAGCACAATTCCATCACAGTAACATATTCCTTATATTTGACACGTACTGCCCTTGGGACAAGTTTAAAAAAACGTAATTTTGACATACCATGATATTTTTAAATTCTACTTGAACTGTGACAACAAAAATAAACAAAATACATGGACTCTATTTATGGAATCAATTCCAAATCATTCCATTCAGTAATTCCAAAACTAAATATTTCATAGAAACGTTTAAAACAGGACGTAAACTAATGATTTTAGCCCCCCTTAATTTCATATTATTTTGCATACCTGTGACATAAGCGGCTTGTGAGTTATGACGTCATGTGCATTTACTTTTAAGGACAATTTCATGAAACTCATTCTCGATCCTAATAGTTATAACCATCTTGAATATCTATTTCAACAAGAAAATTACGACCTGCGAACCAAAAATTACCAAGATGCAGGTTTTAAGTTGGTTCAGGTAGTAAAATTACAAGTAGGTATATCTCAGCAGCATACGCCACCTGAACAAGGAAGATTTACACTTGAGAGTGGCAATCAAACAAGAGGTAATTTATCAGCTAGGCTCGCCATGAGTGTATGTTGATTTAAATTCTCGGCCGGAGAATTTATGGCATCACGTACATGGAAGTCCGCCAATGTTCAAGATGTAACCAACCGCATCTTGCTGATATTATTTCAATCAGATTACTACTCGGTCGTTCCTTGTGTTTATTGCACAAGGTCAATGAAACCGAATGGGACATGCGGGCGAATGTGCGTTCACTGGATCTTAGAATACGAAATGTTGATATCGTGTATTACGAGAGGACTCCATATTTTCTAAATATCTATAGAAACATTTTCTAATGGCAATTTTTTTGTTTTCCTGTTACTGCGCTACAGACATAGTGTACTACTTAGTACATACGACGTAGGTACTAAGAAAATAATATTTAGATTTGAAATATTACAGCTCCCTATATTGATAGATTAAAATACACAGTAAATCAATGGATTTTCTTAAAAGGGGGATTAGTAAAACAATTATTATTATATATAAAATCTAAGAGACACTGAATTTTTAGTCAAATGGGACCAAAAATAGTAATAATATACGCCAGCTTGAATATTTATTTTGCAAAAAAACTCTAGTCTCATAACTTGAGTATATATATATATATATATATATATATATATATATATATATATATATATATATATATATATATATATATATATATATATATATATATATATATATATATATTATATATATATATATATTATATATATATATATATATATATATATATATATATATATATATATATATATATATATATATATATATATATATATATATATATATATATATATATATATATATATATATATATATATATATATAATATATTAGATATATTATATTATATATATATATATATATATATATATATATATATATATATATATATATATATATATATATATATATATATATATATATATATATAGTATGATAGAGAAATATTTAATTTACGTATTGGATACTTACTCTTACTACTTCCCTGTTGAATACTTCTTATTTTTTTATATGGGCGCCAGTTCTATGAACATAAATTTCTTAATTTAATTGTAGGATCACTTTAGAGTCATGAGCACTCTCTCGTCTTAAAGGGGTCCAATTAGGCTTATTAGTTTATAGAGGAGTATTAGAGGGGTCCAATTAGGCTGTTTTATAAAATTTCTTTAAATGATTTGTTGATAATGAAAGTTAACGACTTATCATTGAATTTAAACTGTATACATTTTTTTTTATTAATATGTTAAATTTTTGTGAAGCTCAAAGTTGTATTACTTATATTGTTTAGTATTTTTAAGTTTATTTCCCTGAAATTGCAAAACCAGAAAGAAGAAGCTGTGATTGCATATGATTATGTTTATTATAAGATGTTAAGGTGAAACGAAATTTTAAAACCTCTAACCTACGAAAAACCTACTTAACTTAAATCTAATTACATGGGACCAAGTCATCTAAAACAATATTCCCTAAAAATTATTCCTAGCAAATATTCCTAGCAAATTTAGATTGTTTATTACCTTGTTGTAAAATGTGTTAATCCTTTTTTTATATGTACTTCCACAAAAGTTGTGTCACTTTCGATTACACTTATACGCGAACTAGGGAACTGCTGCTGGGGTCTGGTGGTGGTGTCATCTATCGGGATATCGCTGCACTGCCTTCTGCGCCTTGTGATTTATCTACCCTCAATTTTTTCTTACTTGCTGCTCAGCTCTACTTTACAATCTGCTATCACCTGATAATGACTATGGAAGTTTGTTTCCTGTTCTTGTTGGTATATCAATTGCAATTTTCCTCCACTGGGCTGGGATGCTACCAAGCTTATCCCTTTTATATTCGTTAAATTGACGAGAAGCACTTATATATGCAGTTTTACTGCTTCAAGGCCATATTACTGCTTACTTAGCACAAATTAACACTAATTATATAAAATTATATTTTTTTTACTAATT
>CAXKVY010008000.1:0-5000 GCA_964058915.1 Tetropium fuscum
ATACATACATACATACAAGCAATTTCCGGTTTTAGTTAAGAGTACATAAGTGTTGTGCTCTTAAATTTTGAGAAATTGTTTATGTAAGATGTTTGGAAACACGATGTCAATAATAATTATTATATTTACTTACATGCGAGCTAAATTACACTAAAATAACATTATTTCACATTACATAATTATTACATTCTTATTTCTACATTATCCATTAATGAATAAAATAACAAGATACATATTTATAAAAGATGTACAAAATGACCACCTCCGTTTTCTAAATACAAATTTACTCTCACTTTCATGCAGTCAATAACACGTCCAAGTTAATTTGGAATTATGTTTTGTGTTTCTTGCTGAATCGCTGCCTGCAACTCTTGTGGAGACTATTTTAAAAATGTTATTTATAATTCGCCCAAACCGATAGAAGTCTAGGGGGTTAAGATCAGGTCTTCGTGCAGGCCACAAATCCCTACTAATCACATGGTCCTCATAATATTCATGTAAATATATTATAACACTCGGAGTAGTTTCTACAAACAGCAAAACACTTTCATTTCGCTCGACGCGCGTTTCGCCAACCAAATTGGCATCATCCGGAGACGATTAAAACTAATATCAAACTAAAAATCTACCCTATTTATACTATTTATGGTGATATCATTAGTCACGCTTCAATGATCAGTTGCTAAGCTACGCGTAAAGCGGGCTGGCTATACGGTATAGGTCCCTTGACGCTATTCATACTATTTTTACATTTTACAATTTCTATGCTCTCAAATGCATCCAACTGTCTATTATTGGTCACATTTCTAACTAATCTTAAATTACTAATATCTATTCTATGATTGTTTTCAAAAGCATCTTGTGCAACACTAGAGTAAATAACTCTAGTGTTGCACAACATGCTTTTGAAAACAATCATAGAATAGATATTAGTAATTTAAGATTAGTTAGAAATGTGACCAATAATAGACAGTTGGACAGTAGTTCTTCCATATTTTAGATGAGCCATATGCTCTTTAAATTTGGTGTTAATTGATCGTCTCGTTTGTCCAACATATTTTCGATCACAATCATTACAACTAATTTCGTAAATTTCAGACCTTTCATTTGGAACAATTTTATCCTTTTGGATTGTCTAAGAGTTTTAATTTATTACTCGACGAATCGCTCTTATACACACGTTTTTGAAGATCTTACTCAAACCACGAGTAAACCTGGGTTCGTACGGGATGGATACATATTTTGGAGTCTCTATATCCTTTTGAAAGGTCGTAGAATTACGAAGTGTGTCCTTAAATTTACGCTTCCTAATTAATACTTTTCCTTTTTCAAACCTCTCATTACTGAGAGGGAAGCTTAGTAAACGATGGACAAAAAAATTAAAACTCGCCATTTTGTGTAAATAGCTGTGGTGAGTAATTAGGGATATATCTGACCGTACTGGTATCTTGAATATCTCTCTCTCTCTCTCAAATTCAAATCAAATTCTAACCTATTGTCACTATTTTTAATTACTAATACATCTAAAAATGGAAGTTCTACATTATTTCCTAGTTCATATGTAAACTTTACAGAAGTGAAACGACTATTTAATTTGGAAATTTATTTAATTTAATTTGAAAGTTTTCTACATCCGCAATATTAGTGTCAAACACGGCAAAAATGTCATCCACATATCTCAGCGAAATCCTAGGAAAATACCGGAATTCTTCTTTTGCTTCAGTTTTAAATCGACTCCTGAAAACATCAGCAATGAAAGGCGATAAACAGTTACCCATTGCGGTTCCTTCATGTTGTTCATAGAACTTGTCATTGAAACGGAAGCAATTTTTTGGAAACGCTTGACGCGTGTGAAAGTGAAAGTGCTTTGGTGTTTGTGGAAACTACTCCGAGTGTTATAATTACATCAAAGGTTCCAGCCCTATCCAGTAGAAATATATTATAGTCTGCACTGCAGTATATACTAGGTCTCCATCTTGCTGGAAATAGTTGGCCAAGTTGAAGTTCATCGTCGTGCATCATTGCCAGGGCTGGTAAAATGGCACGATAGCGTTCTCCATTTATTATGTCGCAGAACACAATTGGTTCTATTATTCCTCGCCTTGATATTGCTACCCATACATCAACCATCTGAGGATATAAAGACATTTCAACGAAGTTATGTGGGTTTTTGGAGGGTTCTATAGTTTTGACTTAACATGGCCCGATAAATGTACTAGTCCCCGGGCTCATACCCCTTTTTTTCAATTATTACCTACAAGCTGAAACTTAGCAGAACTGTTCATCTAAACGAGTCGGACAAGTTTTTCATATGCCAAGTCTTGAATAGGCAGCGTTTTCACTCCCCCACCTATTAAACGTGTCAATTTAACGATTCTATATTTTTTTATGACCCACCATATAATTTTTATTTAGATTGCACCACAATGATGGTAGAACCCAAAAATATTCGGGGGTATGTTTCCCAGTTCTAAAAATAACTAATACAAGAAGATTGATTCACAGATAACAACAGTTCTGGTAAAACACTATTCGCTAAATTCGCTTAAAAATCGCCTGTGAATTATTGACCATGAAATCTATGAATTGATATTTAATAGGGACTTTTGTTTAGTTAATTTTCCTACGCTTGTAATTGATCGTCCCCCCCCCCCTCCATTGACACGGTCTGCACAAACCATGCCAAGATAACGGGAGGATCCGATTTGATAAAAAAATTATAAATTTAAGTCCTCTATTTTTGACTCATATTTCTTTCCAGATCCACTCCACTATTTCGTAATTTATTGTTATTTCCCGATCTACCTGTATTAATATGGACATTTTATCAACGTCTAGGAAATTCAAGAAGCCATTATCGGATGAAATCAACAGCGAAGCATTCCTGATTTAAATATTTAGTCACTTTAGCCCTCTAATTTGTGAGAAACGTGATCAGATTTCCGTGAGCAGAAAAATAAATACAGAGCCCTAGGTGTTCGGTACTCAGCACAGAGCTAGAATAATGATAACAAAATAAGGGCGGCAAAATAAATAGAAATTGCAGTGAATAGTAATGATTAAAATTTCATGCAAATGTGCTGCGACCAAAACGAGAATTAGGATTCGTTTGTTTTTAATTTTTTTAAATATATTATTTTTATACATATGTATATTTTTAAATAGCCACTTGACAGACTGGCAGTTCTCGAATCTATTCATATCGTTAAAATTATATTAGGGACCAAATGGCATAAAAGAAATATTAAGCGATTAACTCTTTTACAAATCATTTTATTTCAGGCTTTAACGTGTAGCTCAACTACGTAGTATAAACCCTTAAAGTTCATGCTAGGTCAAGCCGCAAACATAAAACACATGAAATTTCACATTTCAACTCCACTTTATGTGGCATATCAGATGACAGTCTATATCGCAAAGTAACAGGAGAGCTCGCATGCCCTTTGTCGTAAAACGTAATGTCCTTATTAAACTTCATTTGGTCAGTTGATATTTATGTAACTTCAGATTGGAAAAACTCATATTGTGATAACAGAAAAATATACAACTCCATTATTATAAACTTTTATATAATCATATGTACAACAATTAATATAACGCCTATAACGCCTAGCGTTGTAAATATGTACCGTAAATTAGGGGTTCTAAACCAGGCTCTGCCGGAAACTGAAACTAGATGGCGCTACACTATCTTAATAGAAGGTTTTGACAAAAGAACTTTCGTTAATTTCTAACAATTTCTTGGACTATGTTCTATAAACTAGTGGTTTTGTGAGTTAATGTTGTAAAAATATGAACGCAGTTTGAATAACTACATTTTATTATAAAAATTGATGGTATTTTAGCATTTATATGTTTATTATGGATGTATCGGTAGGCATGTCATGTGTACGATTTTGAGGTTAGTTTAATTACATTACAAAAATGATGGCATAAACACGCCTCTTGTCGATACGAATAACGAGCTGCTTTTAGGAACTTTGGTATTTCCGGTTGAAATATCTTTGGAAAGCAATTCAAGCCTTATTGATTAGCATCCGACAACATTAACGTCGATAATTCATGACAGGTTTGATTATTCAATCTGTGTTCGCAGGTGACTTGCAAAGCCAAGAGAGATTAATCAGATTTCAATTTACCGTGCAGATTAATTGCTACAAACCCAAGATTTCTTTTCGCAACACAATATATGAATAGCAAATAACTTAAAAGCTAATATACTTATACATATATATATATATATATATATATATATATATATATATATATATATATATATATATATATATATATATATATATATATATATATATATATATATATATATATATATATATACATATACATATATATATATATATATATATATATATATATATATATATATATATATATACAGGGTGGTCCAGTTTATAATACATTAATTTTAGGAGGTGATAGACAATCGAAAATGAAGGGGACTTTCCCCAGAAAATTTATTTCCAATGGGACTAATAACGGAGATACAGCCCTTCAAAGTTGGGAATAAATAATCGTTTTATTCGCATAACTCTTGAACCGTTCAACCGATTTTATTCAAATTTTAAGCACAGATTACTAGAATAAGTCTCCGTCGAATGGTTATAACGTGTTCCGTCAAAATTTTTCAGGAGCGTAGATAATAGAAGGTGCCACCTTTTTTCCCCACCTATTTTTTGCACCACTGGTTATTTTTTTAAATTGCTCACATTTTTGGATTTCAGATTTAATTTAGGAAAAAACGTTATACCTGCAAATTTTCGATTAGAGGCTTCGTTTTCGAGATATTTGTAAAAATTTGAAAACATGTACGAAAACGCCTATTTAAAATGAAGCAACACATTTTTAGAGCGCAATCCTTCGGGGTGCACATAATCAAGTAATCAAGTAGCCTTGCGTCACGCCTCGAAATGTTGACATTTCGGCATCTTTTGCACTTGTATTGTATCTCGTGTCCCATTGTTTGTGTAATATCTCCACGA
>CAXKVY010008000.1:10000-23307 GCA_964058915.1 Tetropium fuscum
GTGGGCCTTAATTTAAGAACCAAAAAAATGTAGATCATAAATCCATACTTTCAAAAAAGCTAATTTTACGATCCTCTTTCAAATGTTATCTGATGTCGGTTGGCAATCGTCCGCGAAGTGTATGAATTTATTTTCCGGAATAATAATTCTTTCAGGATTTTATTATAGTATTAAGTAAGTATTTAAGGATTACATATCCTCAACTAGTAACATATCCTGACCAAAATACTAGACCAAAAATTTAAAAAATAAAAGTGTAAATTTATTAGCTTTCAGTAAAAATCCGTTATCCGCTCTTTACCACCGGGCAATCGCCACCCTTTGAGGTGCCAGCGCATAAAGCACGTTTCTTTTAAGGTGTATTGCAACCCTTCTGACCTAAATTACCTCCATCCAAATTGATTTTAAATGAAATTTACTCGAGTCCTATCTAAAAACCAAATTAAATGACCTTATTTCAGTGTGCTAATTACACGCTAAGAGATCTTTAGGTGATTGAATTACGGGGTAGGTAATAGGATAATCAAATTCCCAACGCTGGCTGCCCCAACGTATATTTTCTTTTGTGGTACTTACTTTCCAATTATGACGGTGAAAGTATTTTCTAGGTATACTTGTAAGATAAAAGACACGTGTGTCTTTATGAACACGCTCTTGAGGTCTTGAGTGTGGTTCATAAAGGAGTTTTATTAGAAAAAAAATTTTTGTCGTATAAATATTTTTTTATATTAAATAAATATTATTAACAAAAAAATTATGGCGTAAGCTATATATCACTATATATCACTATATCCAACATTGTACTGAATAACCTTAAACACCGCAGAGTTTCAAGTTTGAGGCATATAAATCGGTCTATAATTAAGAAAGTCCGCCATGTATACACATACCAAATTTCAAGTCTCTAGCTCATCGGGAAGTAGTTCAAGCTGTTGCAAGATTTGAAAAAAATATTTATAAACAAACGTAAAAAATACAAATTATATATATTTGTTTTTTTCAAGCTAAATAAAACCGTTTAATAATCAATGTATACACGAGTATACAGATTTCAATAATAATATTTTAATTAATTTAATTTAACTAAAATTAGCGAAATATCTAAGTAAACCTATAAAAAAATCAAATTATCTTCAGTTAATTATAGCATATTTTGAAAAAAACAAAGGAGTAATATTGATTGATTAAGTAATTGTTTATTGTAAAATGTAATAATTAAAACAAATGTAGATAAGCTCACAGCTTCATCTTTTGAAAACCAGAAAAATGATAATCCACTTCCACGCTTTGTTGTGTAACCATCTACTGAACAATATACCGTATGCATGTTAATAAAATTTAATCTCGTTTCATGTTTCTGGTCCACTCCGTACAAATCAGCACTAACTGTTCCCAGCGAGAACTTGGCGCACTATGTATGCGCTGTCGTCCTGGTCTTCCACTATCGGTCTGATGTTGATCGCTTAATAATATTCTAATTCCAATGAGATGTATTTTGTCTACATTTTCAGATGATGTATATATGATGCTACATTAAATGATGCTACATTAAACAGTAACATTATAATTAGTTACAAACAGTTTGTATATTAATTTATTCAAATCGTCGGAGCACAAGTAGTTGCAGCGCAGCAGTATTGATATAGTTTATATTTCAAACATTTATATCTGGTAGTTGTGATCGTATGGTTGAATCATAATTTGTTGTAATTAATGTTTGTTTAGTTGCTAAAATGTGATGGTCTAATTCGATTTCCAATATTGGGATATGAGGCAAAGGAGGTAAATATGCAATGTCCTGGTTCGACAAGTATAAATATGTTAGTATAAATATAAATATTTTTGATCCAGCATTATTTACACTTTATGATTTGTACCAATGTATAATTTTTAGTTAACACAACGTGATAGCATTTAATATGCTAACAAGACAGCATTATAGCTTTTCGTAATTTAATCTGTAGTAATCTGTATAAAATAGTTGTTCAATATTTCTTCCTCAATCTTGTGAATACTCGAGTTACAGATTTGTATGGCCGAAGTGGTTATAGCTATTCTGTTTTAATAAGCCTCGTTTGTACCGCTTAGTGTTAGCGAATGTTTAAACTACTAGAAAGTCAGAATTTAGGCTCAGAAGAATAAATCAAGTTACTACTTTCTAATCAAAAGTATGGTCTTGCGCGGTTTGTTGCCCCTATTGCCATATCATTCCGTTCAACATTTGCTGTAGTAATGTTATCTAAAACTTGTCGACTTCTAGATCAAATATCAAATCAAAGGCAACTTAATCATATTTGCTCTTAGAGATAATGAACGTGGATGTTAAGACTTACTCCGGCGTCATATAATACAAATCCTCCTGTTGTAGTCTTTTCATAGCGGTTTTATTGTAAGATTTCCTTTTCATTCGTTTATTTAGCCGAATCAATTCCTTTTGCCGGCGGTGAATCAAAAGTAAATACGGAGGGTAGCGGGATGCGATCAGAAAGACTTATTTAATAACGGCCATGAAAGGATATTCATTAATATCAGAGCCTATCTATATTTGCCGATCGAAAAGATAAATATGGTAAACATAAAAAAAATTGGTTTTATGATTCATAAAAAATGTTGTTTATACAACTTGGCTTTAACGTTCAAGTTTATGCAGTGATTGAGAGAGAAGGTAACATATATACACAGGGTTTCTCACGAAAGGTGGTAACCTTTATTTTAAATAATTTTTAACGAATTTGAATTTGGTTTTGAAAATTTGATGACACGCTATGACAAATGGTCTATTTATCTAATATATTAGTTTTTCAGTTTTTTGCTATTCACATTTGTTTTGTGAAAAGAAATATTGTTAATTATTATTTTTCACCTTCATTGAGAATCTTCAGAGTAATGTAGGATTTGTTTCATTGATCAATGAAGGTGATGTAGTATTAATATTTTAAATTCAAGTGTAAATGATCAATAAAACAAATCGTACATCACTTTGAGGGTCCTCAGTGAAGGTGAAAGAACTTCTATAGCTTCTAAGTGGTTCGTTTCCGTATATATGTCCAGATATACAACTGGTAAGTATGTCTTCCTTATTATTCATATATTTGCTTATTACTCTATCTATATATATATATATATATATATATATATATATATATATATATATATATATATATATATATATATATATATATATATATATATATATATACATATATATATATATATATATATATATATATATATATATATATATATATATATATATATATATATATATATATATATATATATATATATATATATATATTAGATTTGGAACTTACAAGATTAGCGTTTCGTACAGTAATGAGTTCTTAACTAGTTGAGTATAAAATAGAAACTGAAACATAGGTCGTATTTATAAGGCATTATTTGCTGACAAAACATGCTGGTGTCCTCATGGTGTCATATCATTATTTTGTCCATTATGCTTACTCTATAAATTGAAAAGCACGTTCATTCCGTGTAATCAGTAAAGGTATCATCGTACTAATATTATAAATGTGAAAATTTGTATGTTTAGATGGATGTTTGTTACTTAATCACGCAAAAACGGCTAAACGGATTTAAATGAAATTTGGCGCATATATAGTTTATTACCCGGATACTTTTTATCCTGAAAAAGGATAAATATAAAATAAAATAATTTGAGAATTCCTCGGGACACGTCGATTTTTATTTTAGGGCGGAACATTTTTCACAGTCAATGGGTCTTGATATGTTTATCTCCCAACCCCTTGCAATCCAATTTTAAAATCTTATATAGATCTGCCCTACGTGTTAGACATCATTTCAAAGCTCCTTTTATGGCGAATACAGCAGTGCATAATTTTCGGAAAATAGTTGAGATTTTACAAAATTTTTAGCTAGTTATTCCTATTGATTTTTAATTTTTTTAAATAATTTTGTAAAACCTCAACGAATTTCCAAAAATGATGGATTGCTGTATTTGCTATGAAAAGAGCTTCCAAACGATCAGCAATACTTGGGGTAGTTCCATTTAAAATGGGGTTATTTTTTAAAAATTTTCCGTATACATAAGGTATACATATGTGTACATATTATGTAGGTATCCTTTTTTTAATTTTTTTTATTGTTTTTTAATATCTATGATTGCTACAGATGTGCGCATTTGAACGAAAAATTTTTTTTAATCTATTTATTTACATTTATATACATTTACATATATGACAATATACATTAACATTATTTTAAGTTAAATATTTTAAATTAAATGGATATACAATATTGCTTGCCTCTTACAGTTCGTTGAAAAAAGTCGTTTCTCTTTTCAATTTAGGTAGGTAGTTTTAATTTTGTTTGTATTTTATCAGCTTTTAGGAATTAAGTACCTACCCACTTACCTAGTATAAATAATGATATAATAACTAATATAATAAGATGATAATCATTTGGCAGTGAATGACACGGTAAACTAAACGCACTAACTCTACTTGTATTTCTTGTCAGATTTTCAGATTTCTCTATCATTGTTTAAGTAGCGGCTTACCACAAAAAAATACTTACAGTTTAGAAATTATTTAAAAATTACGTTAGAAATGAGTCAAATATTTACTGAGCCAAATCTTCCATGCTTGATTAAAAAAAAAGTTTATGAAGCCTAATAGGCCCTATATAATACTATAACTTCCATAATTTGGGAAGGGAAAAGTTGCATGGCATCCCGGGAATTCTTGGGGGAGGATTATGTTATGAATGGAAAGTTTACTAATTTGGTTGCTCTTAAATTAGCCTGTTTCAGGGCCGAGAGGGCATATGCAAACTGCCCTCCGTGTCCGCGTAGTAACCAACTCGAATTCTGTATGAGTTGAGGAATTAGACTGACTCATCAAAAAAATTAAAAACGATGTAAAGAAATATGTAAGATGTTAAGATTATTTTCAAAAGTAAACAAACAGATGGGTCACAGCTTCAGGTATGGAATATGAAGCAGCAAAAAATTGGTAATTATTCTACTTATTAACTATCAGGAAGCAAAATTAATCAATGAAACCATTTCGTACTATCTTGACCATTAACCTTAAAACAAATTTTAAAATCAGACGTCTCAAGTTATTTTGGCCGCATATTCCCCAAATATAGATTGTTCAAATCAACCACAGGTGAGTTTGGTATAATACAACACACTCGGCTGTAGATTTCAAAACTCATTTGTTGGAAGATTCATCTGACGAGAGCAAATTTACAGAAAATATGCTATCAATCCACACAAGGCCCATCTAAATACACAGCATGTTTCCAAATTACAATGGTTTAGAAATATCATCAACGAGATTTTTTAACAGCATCTAAATTTTTTTTGGGTGCTGAATCCGAATCTGAGACATGCTACCAAAATTTCTCCAACCAACCGCTCGGTTTTGCTAGTTCCAAGCTGGCGTATTTCCACTGTATTTCTCTGCAATAATTGTTATGATGCAATTTTTCATTTGTTTGAAATTTCTCAGTCCTGCGGAAAAACAGTCAGTCATTGATGCTTTCAAAGATCTTCATGCACACCGAAAAGATATTGCAGAAGCTGTAAACGTGTTTCTCATGGCTCCATATGGGTAACGACATAAACGATTTTAGATGCAGGCAATATGTATCTACATCTATAAAAGTAAAACCAGCATACCCTCTCTACCCACCATCGAAGCTGTTGCGCAACAACATTCACTGAGAGTTTACTTTCAGGTGCATCAGGTGTATCACAAAGAGATCCGAACGGGTGGGGGTGGGAAAAATCAAGGATTGGTCTCGTGCTTTAGTGACAACCACTTTAAACACTGCACCGGACTCGATACTCCCAATTTTTTTGTAAATGTAATAAAGGCTGGCAACGCCAGTGTGGATGTAGGAAGGCTGGAAATTTGATGTAGTTCCATTCTGAATAGAGAGATTATTTAAGAAAAGTTGATAGTTTCCGAGGTGAAAGCAAAAACAAACCAAGGTTAGGTTGTTAGGAAAACTCAGATTTTGATTCAGCATCCTATAAAACACGAATGTAAGAAATCAAATCTACCCTAAAACTTTCCTGATAAAAACACAACTTGACTGGATTAAATGACAGAAAAACTTTGCAATGTTTGCACTATTTACTTTGTTTTACACTTTATATGTTAATAATATTTTTTTAAACTTTATTAGAACTTTTAAAGTTAGCGTTAATTGAATATAACGCTAAAAATTGCATTTGCCGAACTTTTTGTTGACCACTTTATTTCAATATTATAATCAAGGAATATTCCAACACTATACAAACGTCTCGTCTCTAGCCACGGTAAGTAATCATCTCGTGTAATAGTCTCTATCAAAATGCAGCTAAATCCCTTGGAACCATATTACGAAGATAATTATAGGCGAATTGCTAAACTTAGGGATGGCCCGGATGGATATCCTAAAATGTTGCACCTAGCGATAACCCCCCCACGGATGGAAGTTAACTAGATACCGAAGTTTAATACACGTCCTATCGGATTTGCATATATTATTATATACTTTTAATTAATTTTAACCCCCCTCAGACTAACGCGGATGGATATATGCTTTGGCTAGGGATGAATGAACTCATTATAGGAAAATCACTAAAGACTAAAGATATTCAGTTTTTCTAACAAAATTCCAAGAGTTCTCAAATTTTGTAACAAGATTGGAGGTACATTACGCAAACTAAATCTGATTTTGCCAAAAACTTGAAGTTTCGGAACATCATAAAAAAATAAAAATTAAAATTTGCTCATTTCAAAAGAAATTGCAAAATGGTACAAACTGAAAGATATGTTGAATAATATCAGGTTTGCAAGTTGTTACTTAATTGTAACCATGAGTTCAGGTACAAAACTTATGAAAAATATGTTTCTGTTCTAAAAAATTTGTATACAAAGTGACATGAAAGTTGGAAATATTATTTTAAACTTAATTCATAATTTTCAAAACTTTTCAACAATTTTTTCCCGAAAAATAAGAAATTTCAATCATTTAAAAAATTCACAGACTTTGCATCATACGCAAGTGTCTTAGGTGTATTGAAAATACCAGTATTTAATTAGTTTATAGAGTTCTTATGTCAAAATAATAATTTTTATCGGTTTGTGGTGACGGTTGGTAGATATTTAGGATGATCATATGCTGAAAATGAAGTATTATGCCCAATTGAAATAGTCGTTAGGAGAAAACTTCAGGCAAAATTAGCGAAACTTATTTTCAAAAGGAGATATTGAAAATGGTTCTCGCGCTATACAAAGACAAATGTTTTACTGTTGCACGTGTGATCGCCCTCAAAATCGAACATCTTCCAATATTGATGACATAATCACATGAATCGGTTTTGTAAATTTTAATAAACGGTATTTGCAAGTAATGGTTGTGTTAAAATAACTTTAATATGTGCTGACTAAGTAATATTGGTTGTGGTTGGCGCCGATTGCGAAACGTACATTAGAAAAACAGATGATATCAGATTCAATCATTCCATCATTCGTCATTGACATTATATGATATGTATTGTAAACATGGAGTTGAAAGATTTGTTTCAATTAAACCAAAACCAACAAAAAGAAATTATTTACTTTGGAAATAATTTAAATGATACGTCACTTGCAAAGCAATCATTAGAATGCTTAATTATACACCTTATGCTATCTAGTTTAAACACTATAATAATGGCACCAGTTACACATGTATAAGTTGGTTATTTATTAACATGGTTATTTATTAGAGCTTCTGCAAACCTTTGAGTTCCACCGCTCGTGACCATCGATATCAGTTAAGATAAACACATCGACTACATATGAGGCATTTTTTAAATTTTATACGAAAAAATAATTAACAACTTTTGCGTGAAGTACCTAGTTTTTTTTCAAGTATTCACAAGTAAATCTTACATATACTTATGTACTTTATAATTGTATTAAATCAATTTAGCATCTATGCTAATTAGCTCGTACTTACTATTGTGATCTCTCCGTATTCGAGAGACCTTGCTGACTATAGACAGATTAGTATGTCGCATGTCACGAAAGTTTTCTTAAAGATGGCTTCCATCTGCACGCCGCCAAAAATATTTTTAATCCTAAAAGTGTATGGTCACTGTTGGAAAAAAGGTTCGTTATTCATATTGGAGCACTCCACATGTCTTTCAATTTGCACCACTTTTTTGAGAGTTATAGCGAATTGCAGTTTATCAGTTTTATATGTGGCGGACCTCCGAATGGTTTGCAAAATGAGATTTACCTAATTTAAGTAATGTGTCTCTATAATTTAAATTTTGTGTTAAAATTTAGAGACTTTTAGATAATTCATACGTTTTTTATCTTCCAAGGTGCACCTGACGTTGAAAATTTAAACCATAGTTTAGAATAAAATTTCACAACTTTGCAACCGAAACATGTTTTTGTTTTGGAACTTTTACTTTATTTTAACCATCTATTTTCATAAAAAAATATGTCCACTCAAGTAAAAAGCTCATAAAGATAGTTTCGGTTTAAAATATTTTAAATTTGGAATCTTTTAGGTAATTCATGATGTTTCCTGCCTTCAGTGACTGGCCTATAAGGCATGTAGCGGTTTATAGCGGTAGTGTGTGAGAAAAACATATTTGCTTAAGTTTATTCGGCCATAAAGCTACATAAAAATAAACCGCGCGGAATGAGGCCAGAACCTGCAAGCTATAAAAAATTCAACAGTAAATACCAACCTACGTATTATAACTGCTTGGATTTCCTTCGGGAATAGCCACCGCGAAAATATAAGCACAAAATATGTTATAATTTTTATATGCATAAGAAGTGTAATTACCGTAGATTGGTAGTGTAATTACCGTGGTGTAATTACCGTAGATTGGTAACACCTTCGGTGATGAAGATAATTTTTTACCTTTAAACATTTTTGCGCGCCCTGTTCCTTGTGACATGTTTCGTAATAACATCAGCGGTGTGCCAAATTATTTTAAAAGACGACCTGTTTTTTTCCACAAGTTTCTTGACAAGCAGAAGCAGGTTGTAGTTATATACTTTGATTTTCAAAAGGCATTCGATCAAATTGGCCATTGTATTCTATATAGAAACTTGCTCGCATCGATTTTTCACAGGGATTACTAAAATTAATTGAATCATTTCTAGTGATATCTAGTCGGCATCAATTTGTTGAGTTTCACCACCATACTAATCTTGTACATAGGGTGTACATACAGGCCTGCCTCAAGGCTCCAATCTGGAACCGCTTCTACTCTGAATATTTGTAAACGATTAAGACGTTTATAAATATAATTAAATGTCCCAAAGATATCTTTGCCGATGAAAAAATACCTACAGGGTGTCTGGAGACGTCACTACATTTGATTTTAGCTATAGATGTCTGATTTTTGGGATGCAAAACGGGGATCGATTTTCCCAACAAAATTATTATTTACCGATTTTCTTATAAAAAAAGCCAGGATTTTATAATAATGTAATATGTAATGTAATCATATGTAAGGTAATATAACAAAATATTATATTATATAAATATGATTATATATTACACTATTATATGTAATAATTTGTCAAGTCTTTTCTTTGGAAATTCAACTTTTTCGTTGTGACCTATAATTACCCTGACAGGTATTTGGCTAGCCTAGTGGAGAAGGGGGGTCCGATGTATGTTAAGGGCGCCAGACAGTTTTCAGCCAATATGCCGTCTTATTATAATTATCCGCCCTAAACTGTCAAGGAGGGATAACTTCGGTCAAGAAAGAAAATTAAGAAAAAAAAATAGATAACAATTAAATTACGAATTTATTCACCTTATTGATTAGCGTAATATAAAATTAAAATCATACTATATTGGTTCTATATATATATATATATATATATATATATATATATATATATATATATATATATATATATATATATATATATATATATATATATATATACATATATATATATATATATATATATATATATATATATATATATATATATATATATATATATATATACAAAATAATTTCTAACCGGATAAGTCCTTACAAATTAGTGTACTTCTTATTAGTGCCGACCTAACACTTTGAAATAGGCCATAAGCTTCGTTACTCTATTTTTAACAACGTCAAAGCCACTTTCATCAACAGTTATTGCACTACTACTTGTCACTAGGTTGATGCAATTCCAAAAAAAAATAATAAAAACACTATTGTCCTTTATAATGTAAATGGGTAAACGATTAGGGGCGTTATCTAGTTTCTTGAGTACCTATACATATACAATATCATAGGTAACTTACGACCTAAACAAAAAAAAAGGAAATAACACGGAAGCTAGGGATATGGGGAAGTAAGCGTGAAAACGTGGATTGAAAAAATTATATATATATAAATAATTAAATCAAGCAAAAACATAAAAAAGAAGAAACCAGAGACAATTAAAGGTAGCGATAAGTGCGGGGTACTCTTAACAATATATAATACATAACCGTGCACTACTAGTGTTGGCCTATGGGTGCAATGGACCAATCGACAAATTGCGACTAAAGTTGAAGCAACCAAACTACAAATTCATGCCAACAACCCTACACAAGCGAATAGACCAGCATATATAAGCAAGGAACAAGCAGGAACAAATGTATAAATAAGGAGTGATATCACCCGTAAGTCCCATGTCCTCGTAGGTACATATGGTGGCTCGGACTCCGCTCCAGATAGAAATATATAATGATATCAATAAATACCCATTATAATTGGACCAATAACAACTGTCCATTCTGTAGATAGATGTTTCTAGTGTATCGAAAAATATGATTAAAAACGATTTCAAACATGACGCAAATAAAGAATTTGAATATGAAAAATGCACAGGATATAAGCAAAGTAATCAGAAAGTTATCAATGACAGGTTAAATAAGCAGAATTTTCTTTAAAAGATTGCGCCTTCGATTTTCACGAGGCTAATCTGATTTCCAATATAACTCTAGGTATATCGCTGAGATGAGGAAACCACTTTACTAACTAACGGTAATAATGATACGTATATCATATAATATATATATATATATATATATATATATATATATATATATATATATATATATATATATATATATATATATATATATATATATATATATATATATATATATATATATATATATATATATATATATATATATATTGAGATAAGTGACTTAGTGAACTAAAGTACAGTTATAATATAATGGAGTTTATATAATGCTATTATAACATATTATATATATATATATATATATATATATATATATATATATATATATATATATATATATATATATATATATATATATATATATATATATATATATATATATATATATATATATAATTATAGATAAATAATTATATACTGTGTGTGAAATAACGGAATAACAAAATTACGGCTTATATTGTTTTTGTTTCCCCCAGTTTTTGCTCTGTCAATCATTGTGATTGATATTGTTTAGCGATGTAAAATGGTACAGATTGCTTTTGAAAAATATATAAAGAGAATCTTAAATTTATTATGATTGGAAATGCTATGGATTTAAGAATAGCTTCGTCTTGCGGACACGTTTGAGAAAGACTGTCTGGCGTTATTGAATAGCGTCAGACACTTGAGACGAGGGACATTTCAGAAGTTCAAAATTGGAATGTTTTCATTGGAATCCGATGACATGGTATTCCTCTAAATGAAAATTACTATTTTCATACGGATCAATGTAAAAAAACATGAACACTATATAGGTATTTATATCCATGTACTCTTAAATCTTATTGTGTTTGAATTTTCAGATGTTAATTAACTATTATTTCAATTAATTTATGTGTTAGGTACTTCTTTAAACATCTAATTTAATGTTTAATCTATACTACTCGCTTCTCAGTAGTTAACTATTCATATATTCTTGTCACTATAAGTTTTATAATTACTTGTTTTACTACTTGTCAATACCAGAGTCAGAAGATCAATCATCACAGCTAATAATCTTCGTCGTAGACGCTGTATAAATAATTAAGAAAAACCTAAAGTAGCTATCTGTTTACATAATTTTATATTAACTATAGTTTTTGATTTTCTGTATTACCTCTTCTTATATATCCTACACATCAGATTTGACTATACTATATAGAAATCGGAATATCGCATTTGGTATTCGCAAGATATTTGCTACTTTTTTTTCTTCATTTGTCTGTCAGTCGGCCGAGTGCCTTTGGGTAGGAAATCTCTCCTTTGGATTTATGTGAGTTTTGTTGTAGCCGTTTAATATGAGTGCTTGTTCCAATGTCTATAATTCGATCTGTCTGTTGTAGCTGCCAATTAGTCTAATGGTACCCTATTATGGTATTATACCTATGGTATTAACACCTAGTACCCAGAACTATGTGTTAATACAACTTAATTTTATTGGGATGGGTGGTGGTGGGATTTGGCATTAAGGTAGTGGTTTGTATGGATGTTCTTTCTACAGAAAGAATAGGAGAATTGGTCTTGGTTTCTTTTCGTAACGATGAAATCTAGGAAAGGAAATGAAGGAATTAAAAAGAACTGAAATAGAAGAATTGTAAGGAAGGGAGGAACACCGACTGAGGCCTTAGATACGAACGCAGACTTGACCTGGGGGTAGGCAGATTGAGACCCCGGAATCGATCATGATATATATATATATATATATATATATATATATATATATATATATATATATATATATATATATATATATATATATATATATTGAGATAAAGGAAAATACAGAACTTACATGAGTAATCAATAACTATGGCACAGACTGACTATAGTATAAGCTCACTGACCAACGTATCGACTATAGCGGAACACCAAGCAGCTACGCGCCTGATTGGTCAGAACGTAATATCTTTATAACTAATATCTATTATTAATCGGCAGAAAAATCTATTTCATGCATAATTACAATAGACAAGTCACAATGATAATTATAGAGTATCGATCATTAATAAACTATGTCTAGATTAAAAGATTAATGCGAAAGCATCATTTTAAAAATGGAGTTCGAGAGTTTCTAGCTACGAACCAGAATCAAATGTACAAACAACACCTCATACATAAATTGAAGTTGCGCAACATAAAGTGAATCTGATTGTATTGCATTCGAAATTATATAAAGTGAAAATGAAATTGTAAGAGTTTTACGTCATATTTAATGAAGTAAATTAAATATTATGCATCAATCTGACTGGCCGATTATAACAGCACAACAAGAAAACAGTAAGGTAACAAGGATTGTAAATATTTTTCAATACGGCA
>CAXKVY010008001.1:0-10220 GCA_964058915.1 Tetropium fuscum
ATAATGATACGTATATCATATAATATATATATATATATATATATATATATATATATATATATATATATATATATATATATATATATATATATATATATATATATATATATATATATATATATATATATATATATATATATATATATATATATATATTGAGATAAGTGACTTAGTGAACTAAAGTACAGTTATAATATAATGGAGTTTATATAATGCTATTATAACATATTATATATATATATATATATATATATATATATATATATATATATATATATATATATATATATATATATATATATATATATATATATATATATATATATATATATATATATATAATTATAGATAAATAATTATATACTGTGTGTGAAATAACGGAATAACAAAATTACGGCTTATATTGTTTTTGTTTCCCCCAGTTTTTGCTCTGTCAATCATTGTGATTGATATTGTTTAGCGATGTAAAATGGTACAGATTGCTTTTGAAAAATATATAAAGAGAATCTTAAATTTATTATGATTGGAAATGCTATGGATTTAAGAATAGCTTCGTCTTGCGGACACGTTTGAGAAAGACTGTCTGGCGTTATTGAATAGCGTCAGACACTTGAGACGAGGGACATTTCAGAAGTTCAAAATTGGAATGTTTTCATTGGAATCCGATGACATGGTATTCCTCTAAATGAAAATTACTATTTTCATACGGATCAATGTAAAAAAACATGAACACTATATAGGTATTTATATCCATGTACTCTTAAATCTTATTGTGTTTGAATTTTCAGATGTTAATTAACTATTATTTCAATTAATTTATGTGTTAGGTACTTCTTTAAACATCTAATTTAATGTTTAATCTATACTACTCGCTTCTCAGTAGTTAACTATTCATATATTCTTGTCACTATAAGTTTTATAATTACTTGTTTTACTACTTGTCAATACCAGAGTCAGAAGATCAATCATCACAGCTAATAATCTTCGTCGTAGACGCTGTATAAATAATTAAGAAAAACCTAAAGTAGCTATCTGTTTACATAATTTTATATTAACTATAGTTTTTGATTTTCTGTATTACCTCTTCTTATATATCCTACACATCAGATTTGACTATACTATATAGAAATCGGAATATCGCATTTGGTATTCGCAAGATATTTGCTACTTTTTTTTCTTCATTTGTCTGTCAGTCGGCCGAGTGCCTTTGGGTAGGAAATCTCTCCTTTGGATTTATGTGAGTTTTGTTGTAGCCGTTTAATATGAGTGCTTGTTCCAATGTCTATAATTCGATCTGTCTGTTGTAGCTGCCAATTAGTCTAATGGTACCCTATTATGGTATTATACCTATGGTATTAACACCTAGTACCCAGAACTATGTGTTAATACAACTTAATTTTATTGGGATGGGTGGTGGTGGGATTTGGCATTAAGGTAGTGGTTTGTATGGATGTTCTTTCTACAGAAAGAATAGGAGAATTGGTCTTGGTTTCTTTTCGTAACGATGAAATCTAGGAAAGGAAATGAAGGAATTAAAAAGAACTGAAATAGAAGAATTGTAAGGAAGGGAGGAACACCGACTGAGGCCTTAGATACGAACGCAGACTTGACCTGGGGGTAGGCAGATTGAGACCCCGGAATCGATCATGATATATATATATATATATATATATATATATATATATATATATATATATATATATATATATATATATATATATATATATATTGAGATAAAGGAAAATACAGAACTTACATGAGTAATCAATAACTATGGCACAGACTGACTATAGTATAAGCTCACTGACCAACGTATCGACTATAGCGGAACACCAAGCAGCTACGCGCCTGATTGGTCAGAACGTAATATCTTTATAACTAATATCTATTATTAATCGGCAGAAAAATCTATTTCATGCATAATTACAATAGACAAGTCACAATGATAATTATAGAGTATCGATCATTAATAAACTATGTCTAGATTAAAAGATTAATGCGAAAGCATCATTTTAAAAATGGAGTTCGAGAGTTTCTAGCTACGAACCAGAATCAAATGTACAAACAACACCTCATACATAAATTGAAGTTGCGCAACATAAAGTGAATCTGATTGTATTGCATTCGAAATTATATAAAGTGAAAATGAAATTGTAAGAGTTTTACGTCATATTTAATGAAGTAAATTAAATATTATGCATCAATCTGACTGGCCGATTATAACAGCACAACAAGAAAACAGTAAGGTAACAAGGATTGTAAATATTTTTCAATACGGCATATCCGCAGTTAAAATCGACAATTGGTGATGAGGTAATTGCTACGATCCGAAGTGTCATATTTTTTTAATATATTAATAGTAAATGTAAAGTAATAATATTAAATTTGTGCTAAATAAGCAAGAACACCAGTGTAAAAGCAGAAATAATTGCAAAGTAAGTGTTTTCGGCGTAATAATCAACCACGAAGTGGAGGCTTGGTAGCGTCCCAGGCCGCAGATAAGATTTAGAGATTTGTAATTGATATAAAAAGAAAAGGAAATAATTTTCTCAATAAATTCAACTGATAGAATAAAATAATTGCAGAAGTGATAAAATAAAGGTTTGAGGGTGAATATATCCCTTAGCAGAGTTTCAGCGAACATAACAGCGTTCCAGAGACAGTACGGCGACATCCGCTAGATGACACCACCAGAGCCCAGAAGCATTTGTTAGTTCGTGTACCAGTCAGTGATATCAAAAAAAGTGATTAGTTTTTGTGCGTGGTAATAAAAAGGATTAACATATACATTAGAATATACATTCATATATTCTTGTCACTATAAGTTTTATAATTACTTGTTTTACTACTTGTCAATACCAGAGTCAGAAGATCAATCATCACAGCTAATAATCTTCGTCGTAGACGCTGTATAAATAATTAAGAAAAACCTAAAGTAGCTATCTGTTTACATAATTTTATATTAACTATAGTTTTTGATTTTCTGTATTACCTCTTCTTATATATCCTACACATCAGATTTGACTATACTATATAGAAATCGGAATATCGCATTTGGTATTCGCAAGATATTTGCTACTTTTTTTTCTTCATTTGTCTGTCAGTCGGCCGAGTGCCTTTGGGTAGGAAATCTCTCCTTTGGATTTATGTGAGTTTTGTTGTAGCCGTTTAATATGAGTGCTTGTTCCAATGTCTATAATTCGATCTGTCTGTTGTAGCTGCCAATTAGTCTAATGGTACCCTATTATGGTATTATACCTATGGTATTAACACCTAGTACCCAGAACTATGTGTTAATACAACTTAATTTTATTGGGATGGGTGGTGGTGGGATTTGGCATTAAGGTAGTGGTTTGTATGGATGTTCTTTCTACAGAAAGAATAGGAGAATTGGTCTTGGTTTCTTTTCGTAACGATGAAATCTAGGAAAGGAAATGAAGGAATTAAAAAGAACTGAAATAGAAGAATTGTAAGGAAGGGAGGAACACCGACTGAGGCCTTAGATACGAACGCAGACTTGACCTGGGGGTAGGCAGATTGAGACCCCGGAATCGATCATGATATATATATATATATATATATATATATATATATATATATATATATATATATATATATATATATATATATATATATATATATATATATATTGAGATAAAGGAAAATACAGAACTTACATGAGTAATCAATAACTATGGCACAGACTGACTATAGTATAAGCTCACTGACCAACGTATCGACTATAGCGGAACACCAAGCAGCTACGCGCCTGATTGGTCAGAACGTAATATCTTTATAACTAATATCTATTATTAATCGGCAGAAAAATCTATTTCATGCATAATTACAATAGACAAGTCACAATGATAATTATAGAGTATCGATCATTAATAAACTATGTCTAGATTAAAAGATTAATGCGAAAGCATCATTTTAAAAATGGAGTTCGAGAGTTTCTAGCTACGAACCAGAATCAAATGTACAAACAACACCTCATACATAAATTGAAGTTGCGCAACATAAAGTGAATCTGATTGTATTGCATTCGAAATTATATAAAGTGAAAATGAAATTGTAAGAGTTTTACGTCATATTTAATGAAGTAAATTAAATATTATGCATCAATCTGACTGGCCGATTATAACAGCACAACAAGAAAACAGTAAGGTAACAAGGATTGTAAATATTTTTCAATACGGCATATCCGCAGTTAAAATCGACAATTGGTGATGAGGTAATTGCTACGATCCGAAGTGTCATATTTTTTTAATATATTAATAGTAAATGTAAAGTAATAATATTAAATTTGTGCTAAATAAGCAAGAACACCAGTGTAAAAGCAGAAATAATTGCAAAGTAAGTGTTTTCGGCGTAATAATCAAGCACGAAGTGGAGGCTTGGTAGCGTCCCAGCCGCAGATAAGATTTAGAGATTTGTAATTGATATAAAAAGAAAAGGAAATAATTTTCTCAATAAATTCAACTGATAGAATAAAATAATTGCAGAAGTGATAAAATAAAGGTTTGAGGGTGAATATATCCCTTAGCAGAGTTTCAGCGAACATAACAGCGTTCCAGAGACAGTACGGCGACATCCGCTAGATGACACCACCAGAGCCCAGAAGCATTTGTTAGTTCGTGTACCAGTCAGTGATATCAAAAAAAGTGATTAGTTTTTGTGCGTGGTAATAAAAAGGATTAACATAATTTTCAAAGGTAATAACAATTTCAAACTTTGCTAGTTTGAAGAAACATTGTGACAGAGGACTTGGTCCCACGTAGCAGATATAAGTTACGTAGGTTTACGTAGGGTATAAATAAGGTTTCCACATTTTCTGTATTTTATTATTATATATATATATATATATATATATATATATATATATATATATATATATATATATATATATATATATATATATATATATATATATATATATATATGATAATAAATTTAGTCATATCCAATCAACTTCTTTCTTGTTCTTTTGAAAATTTTCAAGAAATGTTTTAAAATAATATAATTTGAGATTCAATAAAATTCAATAAGATTAATAAAATATTACAATACCATAAAATTCACAATTTTAAACAGTAACATAATTTAAAAAAATTTAATCTTGTAAAGAAATTTATCATATACCCAATTGAACCCCCTCTAAGAGTAAAGAGTGGTCATATCATAAGTGAACCTTCTAGTAAAAATAGAAATTAGTGTTCCAAGAACTAGCGCCCATAAAACCAAGAAGGATTCAATAGGCGCGAAATAATGTAAGTAGTATGTAAGTGAGCAGATCAAATATTTCTTCATCATAGTATTACTTTTACAATATATCATTTTATATACATTTATCTAAGACAAGGTATAGAGCATTCACTTATTCATATATAACAAATAATCAAACCCAACGTATGGGAAACTTTTAATAGTTTTCAAAATTGCATATATTGTAATCTCCTAATAATAATCGCCTCAATCTGCCTACTGCTCAGAGATAATTGGTAGATAAGGTAGTAAGGTCTACTCCCCAGGTCTAGTCTGCGTTCGTCTCTAAGGCCTCAATCGGTGTTCCTCCCTTCCTTACAATTCTTCTATTTCAGTTCTTTTTAATTCCTTCATCTCCTTTCCTAGATGTCATCGTCACGATGTCATCGTCACGAAAAGAAACCAAGACCAATTCTCCTATTCTTTCTGTAGAAAGAAAATCCATACAAACCGCTACCTTAATGCCAAATCCCACCACCACCCATCCCAATAAAATTAAGTTGTGTTAACACCTAGTACCTAGAACCATTAGACTAATTGACAGCTACAACAGACAGACCGAATTGCAGACATTTAAACAAGCACTCATATTAAACGGCTACGACAAATCTCACATAAATAGCCGAAAAATACCGATCCCTTCTACCAAAAGAAAGTTTTCCTACCCAAAGGCACTCTACTGACTGACAGACAAATGAGGAAACAAAAGTAGCAAATATCTTGCGAATGCCAAATGCGATGCCATTCCGATTTGTATATAGTTTTCAAATCTGATGTGTAGGATATATAAGAATAGGTAATAGAGAAAATCAAAAACTATAGTTAATATAAAATTATGTAATCAGATAGTTGCTTTAGGTTTTTCTCAATTATTAACACAGCGTCTACTACGAAGTTTATTAGCAGTGATGATTGATCTCCTGACTCTGGTATTGACAAGTTGTAAAAAAGTAATTATAAAACTTAGTGACAAGAATATATGAATAGTTAACTAATGAGAAGCGAGTAGTATAGTAGTATATTAAATATCAAATTAGATGTTTAAAGAAGTACCTACATAATTGAAATAATAGTTAATTAACATTTCCTGAAAATTTGTCAAACACAATAAGATTTAAGAATACATGGATATAAATACCTATATAGTGTTCGTTGTTTTACATTGATCCGTATGAAAATAGTAATTTTCATTTAGAGCAATACCATGTCAGCGGATTCCAATGAAAACATTCCAATTTTGAACTTCTAAAATGTCCCTCGTCTAAAGTGTCTGACGCTATTCAATAACGCCAGACAGTCTTTCTCAAACGTGTCCGCATGACGAAGCTATTCTTAAATCCATAGCATTTCCAATCATAATAAATTTAAGATTCTCTTTATATATTTTTCAAAAGCAATCTGTACCATTTTACATCGCTAAACAATATCAATCACAATGATTGACAGAGCAAAAACTGGGGGAAAGAAAAACAATATAAGCTGTAGTTTTGTTATTCCGTTATTTCACACACAATATATAATTATTTATCTCTAATTATATATATATATATATATATATATATATATATATATATATATATATATATATATATATATATATATATATATATATATATACATATATATATATATATATATATATATATATATATATATATATATATATATATATATATATATATATATATATATATATATATATATATATATATATATATATATATATATATATATATTAGCATCATATAGGCTCCATTATATTATAACTGTTCACTAAGTCACTTAACTCACATTCTCAGACAACAATATGATTATTATGAGATTGATATTAATATGAGACAATAATATGTTATTGTCTATTGTATCTATTACACAAAACGAACGTGCATTTCAACTCAGAATAAGCAAAATGAACAAAGAAGTTATAATATGACCATGAATATATATATATATATATATATATATATATATATATATATATATATATATATATATATATATATATATATATATTGTGTGTGTATATTTTATTGTACAATGCGTACAATAAAATTGTGCTGAAATCTGAGCATGAGGGTGGCATATAATCCCACTCAGTTGTAAGTGATTCCTTTCTGTTTTTATATTAACCTTGCTGAATAATTAGAGAAATATGCATGAAACGTGATTTTAACAAGGATTTAGCAAACTATTATTTACTGAATATAATAATTTTCATTTCATTTATTTATATCACGTGGGCTAATTCTATTGCATACTTTGAAATAAATCTATTTCTGCAAAATGTAGAGATAGTAGTATCTTGAATATTAATTACAAATTTAGTTTAATTGGTTTTACGTAAGCCTTATTAGCAACTAGGTTAACACTTTAATTAGCGGGTTTACACTTACACAATAGTCTATTTATTTACATGAGCTGCAGTTTGTACTCTATTTATAGAATAAATTTTGTTTTCAATTATATCACGTTGCATCGTTTACTTGATAAATTACAACTTGTTGTATAAAGTTGTTTTAGGACTGTAGGGTAAAACTTTCATTTGTGGCAATTAATCGCTTCTTTAAGAGTTGCTATGTTTGGCCATAGTAGATTTCAATACATATGGAATTTTATGTATGCAATTTGTTGTTTTCCGAATCCATATTTTTCGTCCAAATTTATTGAACAAATTGTAAAGCTATTCTGTCAGTCGATGATAAGTTCGGAGTCCGAGCTTTGGCAAGATTCCTAAGAAGTTGCTTATAATTTTTTGAGGGTAGTAAGATTTTATTATTCAACCAGCAAAATATGATAACTTCGGTATTACCTCAGATACCGGGGTAATTATTCTAGTACTTGCGACACATAACACAAAAAAATTTAATATTTTACGAACGAATACTTACTTTATAAATATGGAATACTATATAATAATATCAGTTCCTAAAGGGGGTTGGAAGATTAGATGTAAAATTAGCATAGACGTGTTTTTCCATAAACACCAAATCATTAAACAGTGTAATCGACGCGCGCTTCACCAATCATGTTAGCAGCATCTGGATATAATTAAAATATCAATCAACTTTAATAACTAAGACCACATTTTAAAAACGTTCATATTGTTAAAAACGTTGAAAAACGTGGCTAGAAATGAATTTGTACCCCCGGTCCTATGAAAGTTAATTACAACTTACTACTTTGGAAAAGTCGACGACTTAGTTTCCAATTCCAACCAAAGCAAATATATTTCGCTCGACGCGAGTTTCGGCAACCAAGTTGGGATAATCCGGAGACGATTAAAGCTAAATCTTAAACTAAGAAACTACCCTATTTACACCAACATTATTGTCATGGTTACAAAACCACTACACAACTTTTCACGACTCAACGAACTGTTATATACTAACGCATAGGGCGGACTATACGTGATACGTCCTTTGTCAGTATTCATATTATTTTTACATTTTCTAATTTCTACGCTCTCAAATGCATCTAACTGCAATTGGTTATATTTCTTGCTAATCTTAAGTTACTAATACATATTTTATGATTTTTCTCAAAAGCATGTTCAATATTTTAGATTAGCTATATGCTCTTTAAACTCATTTAATTAATCGTCTCCTTTGCCCAATATTATTTTAATTATAATCATTACAACTAATTCCGTTAATCCCCGACCCTTTTTATTTAAATCAATTATCCTTTGTGTTGCCTAAAAGTTGTAGTTGAATACCCGATTAATGAATGACTATTATACACATGTTTCTGTATACCTTACTGACTGAAACCACGACTAAACTGTGGTTCGTATCGGATGAATACATATATTGGATTCTCTATGTCCTGTTGAAAGGTCGTAGAATTACGAAGTATGTCCTTAAATTTACGCTTCGTAATTCGTGATCCAACTATAAGTCTGACTTGGTTTCACGAAAATATTATATCTTTGAGCTCTATTTAAAATTGTTCTTTTATTAAGGTTTGTACTTACTATAAATTTAGAAAAACTGTTACAAAGGTTTGTTGTCTCATTTTATAGTCATGACTTATATTCGAATAATATGATAAGGTACCTTAACTTTGTTTCAATGTTGCTTCTATACGCTTTTATTTTCAGACTTTGATTTTGTCCGTCTAATTTTTATTAAATTTCAGCATGCCCCATCCATATGGCTTCCATGCAAATCAATAACTCCTTTAATACTTTTCGCTCCCTTTTTCTCTTTGCAAACTGCTTCTAAATTTTTATCTCCGATTTCCGTTCCTTATTTTCTCTACTCGCCTTTTTTTGCGCTCAGTTATTCTGTGTCAAACTTTAAACTGTGCAATATTTCGATATGGAATCCGTTTCTTATTTTGTTTCCAATTATTATTTATCTTCCTTGTTTCTACCCTATATGTTTCCCTGCTCGCTTGATTAATTTTTAGAATAAAGTATATGCCATGTCGTATTTTCTATACTAATGTCTATACCATGCACATGCACACTTTCTCACTTTAGTTATCGAGTTTATTTGTGTTTAGCATCATTACACCTTCACTATGTCTATTATACACTATCCAGCTATACACTATACATGTCTACTATACACTATCACTACTATACCTACAGTTTACATTTCTACCTCCTATTTAATATATATTATCATTTTCCCTTCTATATCTGATATATTTTGATACATACATATATAATTTTGCATTCTTAATCATTTCTGATAATACCTCATTTGATACCTACCAAATTGTCTTGCACAATGCTTTAACGAGAAATCTCTATACTAAGTGATTACAACTCAAATATACTTCAGCTATTATACAATATGATTATTTGCAGATATACTTAGTTATAATATTAGCAAATCCTATTTTTCTACATATGATACGTAAGTTTGTGAAAAGTAATCTTGGGTTTGTAGCATTTCATTACATAGAGAAATAAGCCAATAGACGAATGAGAAGGAAGACACACTTAC
>CAXKVY010008003.1:0-10917 GCA_964058915.1 Tetropium fuscum
AAATTGCTGTATATACCATAGGATAGGTTAGTAGATTTGGAAATATTACAACTATATGACGTATTACAAACATATGTATATATATATATATATATATATATATATATATATATATATATATATATATATATATATATATATATATATATATATATATATATATATATATATATATATATATATATATATATGTATGTATATATATTAGCTTTTAAGTTCTTTGCTATTCATATTTGTTTTGCGAGAAGAAATCTTGGGTTTGTAGCAATTCATTTCATAGAGAAATAAGTAAATATATGAATAAATGAATAATAAGGAAGACACACTTACCAGTTGCATATTTGGACATCTATACGGAAACGAATCACTTAGAAGTTGTACAACTTCTTTTACCTTCATTGAGGATCTGATTGAGGAGGTTTTATTGATCATTTATACTTGAATTTAAGATATTCATACGTCAACACTTTCAGTGGCATTTATATTTGTTGTATTTGAACATATTATATATAAAAGCATTAGGCATACAGTTATCCAGAAGATGTTAAACTTTAAAATGTATAAAAGTCAACGCTGAAAGTGTTGAGGTATGAATATCTTAAATTCAAGTATAAATGATCGTTAAAACAAATCGTACATCACTCTGAAGATCCTGAATGAAGGTGAAAGAACTTGTACGAGTACAACTTTTAAGTGGTTCGTTTCCGTATATATGTCCAGATATGTAACTGGTAAGTGTGTCTTCCTTATTATTCATCTATTTGCTTATTTCTCTATGTAATGAATTGCTAAAAACCCAAGATTTCTTCTATATATATATATATATATATATATATATATATATATATATATATATATATATATATATATATATATATATATATATATATATATATATATATATATATATATATATATATATATATATATATATATATATATATATATATATATATATATTTAGGTGGTCAAATAAAGCTCTATCTATCTATAGTGTAATCCTAGTACAATAATGAAATTCCAAGAAATCCTAGTACTCTAGTGGAATTAAAATAATATATTAAGTATTATGAACGGTGTAACCCTTAACGTTCGGGATGCTATTGCTATTATATGCTATATATATGCTATTTTTGAACGATTTTTTACGTAATGCCAAAAATTACGTTGAATAGAAATATAACTGAAACCGAAAAAACATGTACTGTTCCAATATCTGTAAGTGATTTTCCACATTGCATTTAATTTGCACATTGCACATTGTAATTTAATTTTAACATCAATAAATAGATTTAAAAATATATATTTATTTTAATTCAATTAAATTTTAAACTGAATTTTAGAAAAATCTAGTCTAATTCAATGCGATGTTAAAAATGTCTATTTTGACAATAATTATGTTCTTATCGTTCTACAACGGTAAGTCAATAACTTACCGTTTTGTTAGCCTTTGCCACCAGTAAGCGCATCCTACTATATATCGCAGAAACAAACATGATAAGTGAATTAATTGCACAGTATAACCCAGTTAAATTAAGACTTGAGTGATCTCCCTAGGACAATTAGTTATCTTCCATAGGACCAAATATATAGCCAAAATCCTAAAAATTTAAGTTATTTTTTCACGACGGATGCTTTCCCCCAACTCGGAATTTTTGGACCGTATATCAATAATAGACAAAGAGCTTGTGTAAAAAAAACCGGCGTAATAAGATACCAAAGGTTTGACTAGAAATAAATAGTGTATAGTTCGCTAAGTGCGTAACCGCTCGTCTGCCATTTGCAAGTGGTCTCTCAAATTAGCAATAATTAAATTAATTTTGGAAAATGTAGTACACAAGTTAGTAGTTCGTTATTTATATCAGAGTAAATTCGTGATTAAAATATATGGGAAATATCATTGTTCGAAGTAACTAACTAGGCATACGCGTTAGATGGTAGCACTTTTGAAGCAGACGTCATTGAAAATGCCGAAAAATCAGTCACAATCGCGTGATCGCATAACAGTACAAATGTTAGCTCAAGATGTAAGTAGCACAGGTATTCCAACTGCCTGTTTCGTGCATTTATTATTTCTATAGGAAACGAAAAGACGTTGATACATTATGTTACCTGGTCGCATTTAAACATATCGCCTGACAGATTCTACCATATTCAATTCCAGATTATTCCCATATGTTACAAAAAAATAATTCTGAAAACTGAATATTCATCTATCACAGTTTCTTTAAGCATACTTGCTCTTCTTTTCCGCAAGCTCTACTTAGTCTAACAGCGTTTTCACATTGCACGATACGATATCGTTGTTGTTGGACAGTAACGACATCCAGTAGACGAGAATATCGGGCACGCTCTCACACTATACGACAGCGGTTAGTATAATCATGGCGACGTCATAGAAGGCATAGTTTTATCTCATAAACGTGATTTAGACTCCACTAGCTCAATCAAACATACAACATCGTATTTAAATGCCATATTTATATAGTGCAAAACACTTTGGTCACAATTGTAGGTAGTTTACCACTGTTTACTTGTTCACACATCAGTAAATAACCAGATTTTGTGGTGGACGGTTTCGTCTTTACCAGATAGTGTGATAACGTCCCATGTTTCCATACATTTTGCGTGCCCCGATATCGCGTTGTCTGATGGTAACGATATCGTATCTGTAGTCAGGTGGAGTCGGATACACAAACACACTAAGTATACGATTCACAATTGTATATTAAGACCAAAATGCTTGAACAATAAATACAATGATGTGCTGCATTCAATGATTGCTTAAGAGAAACTAAATATATAATGGTACTTTAAATATTCCTAAGCCTACGGTTTTGTATATTACACAGTCCCTATTAGGTAACCCCGGCTAAGGCAGTGGTTTCGGGTGACGATGCTGTCCGCATATCGTGCAATGTGAAAACGCTCTTAGAGCGACAATATCATTACCATCACACGACACGATATCGAGGCACGCAAAATGTATGGAAAGTTCACAGATTTTGCATCTTTCGCAAGTATATTACAGCGTTTTCACATTGCACGATACGATATCGTTCTCATCAGACAGTAACGCCATCCGACAGACGAGAATATCGGGCACCCTTTCACACTATACGACAGGTCGGAACGACCAGCGATCAGGATAGTCATGGCAGCCTGTCATACACGGCTTACCTTACTGTATCTTTTGTTAAGAGGAAGAAGTAAAAGAAAATATTTAATATACCCGATTTTAAAGGCTAGATACTTCGAGGGAGCATTTTACATTATCTTTGAAAGATAATGTAAATGTACGAAATGAACCTGCTAAATTGGTTTTATCCCATGAACAGGATTTTGACTCCACTAGCTCAATTAAACATACAACATCGTATTTAAATGGTATATTTGTATAGTGCAAAACACTTTTTTCAAAATCTTAGGTACTTTACTACTGTTTAGTGTTCAAACATCAGTAAATAAACAGATTTTGTCGTCCGACAGCAAACGGGGAACGCTGCATTCCACGGTATATCATGTACCGTGGACGATGTCGTTGCCATTACCGAACAGTGTGAAAACGTATCATATGTTAGTATTAAAAATACTACTGGGCGCGTTATATTGTAGCTATTTTACTAAAAATATTTCTTTTATTTCACTTAATAAAAATCTGATTCGCGGAGGTTGCAGCTGATAATCATTGTCTTAACATTTCTGCGGTTGCCGTACTACTCTACTGCTGCTGACCTGGAGTCAAAATATTTATTTTATCAATATAAATTAAAAGTAGAGATAGTTCAAGTCCGTAATTGTCAAGCTGTGACTTCTCTAAGGTGATATATCTATGGGTACCTAAGTGCTATGAGAGCCTCTAACTAACCATCTATTCACTTATCCACGACCTCCGTAGGCAAAATAAAAATCCATCAGTATACATCTCCTGGATGAGAGGCCATTTAATTCAGGTAAATTAAATTAAAGGAAGAGGTGTTATACAAATCCGTACCATGAAAATGTATGAGGCCTCAGCAGATCTGTTGAGGTCACCATGTATAATATATACTCATGAAAAACCACCAAAAAAAATTATTCTTATGTAAATCGACCCGGCGGATCCAATTTTCGCCATACAATCCGGAATTGCAAAACTGGTCAAGCTGGTCATTTTCTGAGAAATCTCAAATGTTATGCAATTTTTTTAATTTTTACCTATCACATATCACCCTTAATTTAACTCCGATTAAATTGAAATTTTTAGAAAAGCCAATTTAGAGCTTTGTTATCATGACTGACATGACAGAAATGTTATCATGACAGAAATGCAAAAAAAGTACGTGTCACCAGTAATATTGTTTTAAAAAGTTGGCGACACGAAATTTGTTAAAAATGCAGTACAAAATGCTCTATCGAGAAAACGTTTTCGGTTCTAAAGATAGATGTGTAAAGCTGACCTCATCGGGTCGGCAGGTAAGGAGGTGTACCGGGTCAGGAGTAGTTAGATGGACGGCATTTTAACAAAAACTCACCAGGAACAATCAACAACGTTTATTTGATATTAACACATGAGTAATGGTTAACGATATATTCTTGTTGGACAACTGATGATACTGATCATGGATAGATCACAGCATGTTACAGACTGTTGCAGAATGTATGCGGGCTAGGTCGCCTTACCGCATTATATAACGTTGTCTAGGTCAGTATGTATACATCCACAATAGGTGCATTAAGTCGGCCTAGATCTAATGAATGTCTTAGTCGGCATTTTACTAAATATGTCTACAACGCGTGAACTAGTTTGCTTTAGAATAGTATGGCCGTTATGACACTACAGATGTATATAGTAAGCAACAAAATTTTAGCTAAAGAATATAAGAAACTTATTTACTTTGGTGACTTTTGATAACTAAACTAAGTTTCCAAATAAATACTATTTATTTATTACCAAAATAAATACTATTTATTTTGGTATTAATGTGTTCTACGTGAATCAGGGATTATATTTCTGCTTTGTTTGTAAATATTACTTTGGATTTCTTTGGATATTATTTTGGATGGTTATAAGAGCGTTAGCCGTATAATAACCTAAAGTTAACTTTTTTTGTTTTCTGTTTGGCAGTGTTACAGTGTGTACTTTCGAATATAAGTTGAATTGACTATTTTAACCTTCTTATGAATGTCATTTGCATAAACAAATGTAGTTAATTATAAACATTTATAAACTGCATTTGACTGTGGAATTAAAGATATTACCAAATAACCTAAACTAGGTATTTATAAACTGTAGAATGCCACCGAAAGAAAAGAAATCAAAAAAAGGTAAGGTTGGGAAGAATAAGAATAAAACCGTTTCGTATCATACATATGAAAGTACTGAACTACAAAATATCAATTTATAGAGCTGCAGACGATAATAATGTTCCTTGGTCAACGTTAAAGCGATATTTGAATTCTAATCCTGATTGTGATAAACAAAATGCGTTAATTCAAAAACAAGGCATACCATTTGCTCTTACATCCGAGTTAGAGCATAAGCTATACCTACCACTATATAATAAGAATGCAAGAGTTAGGCTTTGGTTTAACTATTGTACAGGTGCGAACTCTTGCATATAAATTAGTAGAAGCTGCTGGTAGGGCACACTATTTAATGCTGATAAACGCATTGCAAGCAAATGGTGATAGGCTCACTATCAATCGCGGTATAACTGAACCATTAGAGTACCTGAAAATATTTCAGCCTACCGTGCTTCTTGCGGAAACCCCACTTTAAGTGCTGGATTCTATTCTGTGTTAAAGAAACTATACTCAAAATTAAATATTGCTGGACAACACTTAAAGTCACCTGTGTGGAACGTAGACGAAATTGGACTTCACTATGTAGTTAAAGGGCCAAGAGTTGTAACATCAGTAGGAAAAAAATATATTTATCGCCGCACATATGGTGAGAGATGGGAGACACAAAAAATGATTGGGTGTATTTGTGTCTTGGATACCAACAACAATAATTTTTAAAGGTAATCGTTGGAATGATCTATTGAAAAAATATTGTTTGCCTAATACGCATGTTAAGTTATCAAACAAAGGCTGGATTAATGCGGACTTGTTTCCAAATGGTTCCTAATGGTTCCAAATTTTTATTTCTTCGGTTACAGCCGTTGCTTTAGTAGTCAAAAATAACATTTATCTTGTAACTTTCCCAGTACACACTACTAATCTCTTGCAGCCTTTAGACGTTGGTGTTTATAAATCTCTGATATCATATTGTGCTAAAGCAATAACAGATTACATGACCACGACTCATCGAGAGAACTCTCCAGTTTGGCCACTTCAAAATTCAGCCTCTACAACAATTCCATGAAATTCCTCGCAACCATTCCTCGCAACTTGACTACTGTCAAGTTGAGCAACTTTTGAACGTGATAAGTGTCCCGAAAATAAATGCCAAAAACAAAAAGAGAAATCAGATCTTGTAGCAAAACTTATAACATCATCAACTTAAATAGAAAAAATTAAGAAAATTGACGCCCCTTTAAAGGCATTGGAAAATGTTAAAGGTAAAGTATTTTCACGCAAGGAAGACTTTGAGAAACAACTTCCTGTTTAGACCAAAAAAATATCAAAATCAACGGATTATATCATACATTATATATACATCAGGGATTATAACCAAAAAGCTCAAAAAACTTGGCGATGATTGGAAATATGGAACATGCAACGTATTCTGACGATACGAAGATGAAGAATGGTGCAGAATGGATCCACTGTTTATTTTGCAGAGGAACTTTTCACGAAAGATGCCAAGTGGAAGAGGCGGATAATTCTGTGTAATTTCTGTTCCGAAGATGTCTAAAACCTTATAAAAATATAAAAGTGTTTGCTATGTATATCTTGAATATAAATTCCTTATTTATTTTTGCTTATTAGCTGGTATTTTATAATCACTAAATAATCTTACTGCTATCACCAAATAACTTAGCCATTCACCAAATTACCTATATGAGACAGGATGTTTTTAAGTTAATAGTGTAGCCTAGCCCCCATATTTATTTAAAAAAATAATACGATAGAAGGAAGTCTAAGGTACGTGTAAAATTATTTAAAACCCCCAAAAAATGCACAAAAATTAGTTTGTTAACGATTATTACCAAATTACCTTACTTCGTCCTACTTGATTAGTTACGCAGTTCTTATGTGTCAAAATAACAATTTTTATCGGTTTGTGGTGACGACTGGTGGACAATTTTTATCGGTTTAGGATGATCATATGATGAAAATGAGGCATTTATTATGTCCAATCGAAATAGTCGCTAGAAGAAAACTTCAGGCAAAACTTGCTAAACTTATTTTCAAAAGGAGATATCGGGCATGGTTCTCGCGTAATGACTAAGACTATGTGTAACAATGTTTTATTGTTGCACGTGTGATTGTTGCCCTCAAAATCGACTAGCGTCCGATATTGATTATACATGATTCGGTTTTGTAAATTTTAATACATATTCAAGTAAGTAATGGTTGTGTTAAAATTACTTTTTTGCACCATCAAGCTTTGTTCACTTACCATGTTTGTTTCTGGAACGGTAACTAACACTTACCGGTCCAGAACGGTAATAGTAGGTATTTAAGTATCAATAATGGTAAGGGTAACTTACCGTTCGAAGGCAATGTTTCCAATTTTGTCTGAGAATTGTACAACCCTTAACGTTCGTGATGCTTATACTATTTTTTTTATACCAACGCAATGAATGAAAACGAATTTATATATATATATATATATATATATATATATATATATATATATATATATATATATATATATATATATATATATATATATATATATATATATATATATATATATATATATATATATATATATATATATATATATATATATATATATATATATATATATATATATATATATATATATATATATATATATATACGTATTAAATTTTTCGGTAATGTCAAAAACGACGTTCAATAGAAATATGACTGTTGCCGAATAAAAATGTCAATTTTGTCAGTCAATTTTGTCAGTGTGAACCGGGCTTAATGTCCATGATTGTCAGTGATCATCTATGATCTCTGCGTGCCGCGTCTGCGGGCTTTATATCCTTAATATATGTGATATAAGTTGTAATTGAGCTGTCAATAGAGAAGTATTAAAATTTGAGAGAATTCTTTTATTAAGAGCTTAAATGTGTTAAGGGCTGAAGTGCCCAGTCCATTGAATCAATATAATACAATTAAATTTTAAACTGAACTCTAGAAACTCCATTCTAAATCAGTGCGATGTTAAAAATTTCAATTTTGGCATTTATATTTACTTACCGTTCTACAAACAAAAGCACGGTAGTGAATAAAAAAGCTAGATCGTACAAAAATAAATATATTTAAATTTCTATTTAACATCATTTTTGATATTACATAAAAAATTAAATACGTATGTATAACTTAATTTTCTAATAATATCTAATTCTATAATATTCTAATAATAATAGTCTAAGGATCACGAACGTTAAGGGTTATACCGTTCTCAACAAAAACATTGTCCTCGAACAGTAAATTACCATTACCGTTCTTGATACTTAATATACTATAGTATGCGCTGACTAAATCTCCAAAAACGTACATTAGGAAAACATATGAGAGTCGGTCATTCTGCCGTCACTCATTCCGTGGTCATTGACATTATACGATATGTATTTGTAAAAGTGAAGTTAAAAGATTTCTTTCAGTTAAACCAAAACCAACATAGAGAAAAATATAATAGAACGAATAAAATTATTTAATTTGGAAATAATTAAAATGATACGTCTCAACACTTGCAAAGCAATCATAACAATGCTTAAAAAGCCATCATATATCTTTTGTGCTAGTTGGTTTATTTATGTATTAATGGTACCAGTTATACACGTATAACCCAAAACATGGTTATAACAAATAACCATGGAGCTCCTGCAATCCTTTGAGTAACACCGCTCGTGACTTCCCTCGATATTTTTAAATATAAACACTTCGACTACATATGAGGCATTTTTTATTTTGTACAGTAAGACTATACTACCTATTTTTATTTGCTGTAATGGACGGTAGTTACAAACGTATTGCCAACTAATTATTTAAAAATTCAATATTTTGCACACAAATATTTTCCCAATATTGGAGTGAACGTTTTCGAGATCTTCAGGGGTAGTCCAGTCCTTATGTATTTAAAATAACACCACTTCTTGCAAAGGGTCTGACCGGCAAAAAAATTTCGGGAATATGGCAGATTCATTGTCCTAAATTTGCAACCCTCTCCGAGTGGAGCAAAAACTACATATTTTGGAAAATTGTACTAAAATTTACCCCTTTGTCGCATGTGCTACAACTTCTGTCCAAAGCAAAATATTAAAAGTTGCTTTCGTGGTTCGATGGACCATTGCTTCTTGTACTTAAATGCAGATTTGTTAGCAGTTATTTTTTTGGCAATATATTGATTGGGAGCCGAAAAGGTGCCGCGCTGACTTTTTCGCTGTTTTTTCATTAAAAGTTACCGCTCCCGACAATTGAGCTTTATTAAAAAAAACAGAAAATTTTTGAGAAAAACGCCAAAACACTCCTTCTGAGTTCTAGACAACCTATCTTTTAGGGGTGTCGTCATATCTGAATTTTTTTTTGATAAAGCGAAATTAGATATTGTGGGATGTGGCCTCCACATTATCTGTTCCTCTTTCATCACGTGATCACTACTAATACACTTCTGCCAATTTTCTGCTGTGACATTTTCCATTGCTCGTCGAAGATGTTTCTCTACGTCAGCTAATCGAAAAGTCCAATTCACTCTCGACACTTCCCCTTTTACTTGCGCCTAGATCAATTCAATGGGGTTCAATTCGCAGTGATAAGGAGGTAAGCTCAGCAATGTGACAATGCGTCAATGCCAGTTTCTTATATTTATGCGCATGGACCTTAGCAACTTGCAATAATTCCGCCTTCAAGTAATTTTCTTTGTAAGGAATGCCCTTTTCTGTTAACCATCCTTGAATTCTTCTCTTTTTCTATGATTGTTGGGGTGTTTGTTCACATATTCGGCAATGATAAGGCGCATCTAAGGCGCATAGAGGGTAATCTCTCTATATTCAGTAAAATACTCGAAAAATTATTTTTTGTCACCTGCCGATCGGTAGTGCCTACGTTTTAGAATGTTTTCCATCGTTCGCCGATATTATATTGTATCACATTCATATATATTATTCATACATTCATATATATATATATATATATATATATATATATATATATATATATATATATATATATATATATATATATATATATATATATATATATATATATATATATATATATATATATATATATATATATATATATATATATACATATATATATATATATATATATATATATATATATATATATATATATATATATATATATATATATATATATATATATATATATATATATATATATATATATATATATATATATATATATATATATATATATATATATATATATATATATATATATATATATATATATATATATATATATATATACAGGGTGAGTCAGTTTTTTGTAGACAAACTTTAACAGGGGATAGAACGCACGTTTTTAAAAAGAAAAGTGCCTATAAAGATATGGCCGATCTAGCTTCCTAAGGAAGATACAGGGTGTTAAAATTTAATTTTTTTTTACATTAATGTGTAATATTTTCTGAACGGAATGATATATTCACTAAATATTTTACACATATCTTAACCTGCATAGGATCAACATGTTGTATTGTTCCTGTCGAAAATACTATAGTGGATGTTACTTTTTTCGGGTACTTCGACTATTCTGCATAATAGAACTTTTTTTTCGTACGCCACTGACATTATCTGATACATATTTCTAAAATAACGGCCCCTT